>VOQJ01016349.1:0-12041 GCA_015052665.1 Apistogramma diplotaenia | reverse complement strand
TCTCGGCTTTTGGGGTGAGTGCTCTCTAACCGCCTTCCCCCCCCAATGTGTGCTGAAAAAAAAAAAAACAACCCCCCCCCCCCCAAAAAAATCAGCTCATTCTGATTAGCGTATTTTCTGATTTCATACATCACTTTAACACAGACAAAGCCGGGAACGAGCCTGCATCTAAAATTTTCATAATGTCCTCACACCTGCTGTGATACTTTCACCAGAATGGGGCTATTAAATCATAATGAAAATCTTTTATTTAGCCTTACTCTCAGCTGTCTGTATCTTTCACGGTACATTAATGTTAAGTATTGTAGCCGACTTGATGGAGCTCTTTAGGTTCCACCTGTTCAAAATGTGTCAGCGTGATAGTTACATTCTGCATTCATTTGCAATGCAAACTGCGGTGCTTGGCTCCAGCACACACTCGCACTGTGGAGCATAAGTAAGTGAGAAAAAAGTGTTTCATGAAATTCAAATGCTCTAGACTGGACATAAGCTTTCCTAAGACACATCCTGTTAGTGAGGTGAATCAAAAAGTTAGCTCATGAGCTACATCTGCTCTCTAAGCTTATCACTGCTGGTGGGGATTGCTGTAGAATTATATGCAAGACGCACTGTTTACTTCAGCTGCGTCCCATTGATAAGGCAGGGGGTGGAAGCAGTGGAGAGGAAAGTAAAAGCTCATGAGAGAGCAATAGTTTGTGGAATAGCAGGAAAAAAAATACTGCAGTGGAGTACCACAGTTACAAATGATGCAGGACAAAGCTGTGGACCTAAACCCAGAGGCAGAACTGAATGATCAACAATGTGTTATAATGAGTCATAATGAAATATGTACGTGTCAAATAAAAAGGCAATAACATAAAACAAACCTACGTTCCCTGGAATAATCATGGTGGCTCAGACACACTGTCCTGAATATGGCGCTCTCAGAAAAGGGACTGGCTGCCTAAGCAGAGAGACTACAATGATACAAGTCAAGTAAAATTTCCTTTCAGACTGTCACCTACAGTGGAACTGCACTGCAGGGTTTATAGACTGACTGCAGGGTTTAGCATCAAGTTAGTTAAACCTCAGTGGTATTGATCTGGTTAGTTCAGTAGCTGATACCTGGACCCTACAGAAGTTGCACAGGTAGTTCAACCTTCCTCTGAGCACATTAAAACGTGCCACTGCCACAAGGTTTGCTCTGTCTCCCAGCACAGTCTTAAGAACATGGAGGAGATTTCAGGAGGCAGGCAGCTAGGAGGACTCACTGTCTGGCACCATGGATCCCAATTGGGATGTGCCATAGAATACCAGAATTGAAATTTGGTAAATGGCGCCCTGTGTTTTTCACAGGTAAGAGCTGGTTCACTCTGAGCAGATTTTAAGAACGAGTCAGAAGAAACTGTGAAAAATGTTAAGCTTCATGTAATATTGTTCAGCAGGACTGGTTTGGTCAGTAATGGCTTGGGGAGGCATAACCATGGAGGGATGCACAGACCTGTACCGGCTAGGCAACGGCACCCTGACTGCCATTATGTATTGGGCTGAAATTCTTGGACCCATTATCAGACTCTAGGCTGGTGCCGTGGTCCCTGGGTCACTCCTGGTGCACAACAATGCCCGGCCTCATGTGGTCAGAGTATGCAGGCAGGTCCTGGAAGATGAAGGAATTGATACCATTGACTGTCCCCCACATTTGCCTGACCTGAACCCAACAGAACACCTCTGGGACATTATGTTTTGATCCATCCAGCGGCACCAGGTTGCACCTTAGGCTGTCCAGGAGCTCAGTGATGACCTGATCCATTATGATATACTATCTGTTTATCATCACTCTGGGTCAGCGCAGGGGGAGAAGGATGAACACCTGCTACCACTGCTGCTTTTTATACACTATCCCCTAAAGCCCTCACTATTACAAGGAGTTGCTGCAATAAAATGTCAGGAAATGGACTAGTCTTCATTTCCATCAACAACCTGGCATCCTTTTACCCATTGAGATCTCATGTGTTTCCAAGGTGCTCCTCTCATTTTTTGAGTGGTGTATAAAACTAATATATTTGCAGGCGTGTGCTATGTGCCAAAAGTTGCATAAAGCCTTTATACGGTTCAAGTTGAAGTAGCACAGAGTCGGGTAAAATTAATCACGATTTTTGTCAGTGATGTTGCAGGTGAGGACATCATTTGAAAATAAATTAGAAAAAAAAAATACAATTGTGTGTCTTGTGTCATGTGTGTCATGAAGATAAGGCCCCAACTGCAGACCCTCAGGCAGGCAGAGATAAGAAAAGGCAAACCATTTTATTTTGACTGATGAAAAAGGTGAAACATAAGGTACAGTACACTGGAAACTATAAACTACCTGAGAACTCAGAACACAGGCCAGGGACTTCTGAAACTAGGAGACACTGGGGAAAAGGACGACCGAGGCAATAAATACACAGGAGGCTGATTAGGTGAGTGGGGACAGCTGGGGAGGATGAGACACAGGTAAACATAATCACAACAGATGAGACACAGGAAGCGAAACTCAATCTCTCAATAAATTCCTCCTCAAGCTCTGCTTCATGGCCCAAAGCTGCATTAACAGCTACAAGCAAAGGTTGTCTGTACAATTTAACTGGCAGTAATTTATAAAAGAGCCAGTTTATTTTTTTTTAAAGAATGACTGTTTTGTGTCAACTGTTTTTTTTAAAGGAGACCTTCTACTTTGAGTCTAATGGTGCCACAGGAATGCAAAGCTACGCCCAAGGAGTCTGATCATTTGAATAAAAGGAAACAAAAAGAAAAAGAGATGGATGGATGGATGGAATAAGTGGCCAACATTTTAAACAGAAATTACTTCAGGTGCTCTCCATATTGTGCAAAACTACAGTACATTGTGTTCTGTTATATTTTATTAGCATGCACGGTAGCAAAATTTCTATGAAAAATGTAAACATTTAAAGTGTAAAGGGATCCAGATTTGGTAGATACACTGTATCTCTTTATTAGATGGTGGGAACTCACTGACTGGTTTGACTAGAAGAAAGCTGGAAGTAAACTGGGGACAGTACATTTCATTTATGGTCTATCAAGATACACTTTTTTTTATTTACTTGCCTTTTTATTTATTGCATGTCAGCATGAATGGGAAATGTTTAAAATATTTTATAATGCAAGTTTTTAACAATGATGAATACACATGTAAAATAATTCTTTTTATGACAGCTAAAGCACAGTTCATGTGCTTTGTCTTGTTATTGGAGTATTTAAAGTGCTTGGCTACACAAAGGTTGTTTTTCCTAGTTAAAAATCAAGTTCGACAGGGAGTACTTCAGTGACAGAATAAGACTGCAATGACAACACCTGAGCGTTTCCTCCAAAAGGATCCAAAAGACTGGATCACACATGGTAATTAAAAAAAAATCTACCTTTGCATTTTTTAAAGTAGTCACTATCATATGAAATAAGTGTCAGGATGTGTGCTAATGCCACAAACCTGGCAGCCAAAATCTCACAAGTAATTTCACATTCACTCTAGATGGTTAATTACATTTCCAAGGTGTTGCTTACTACCCGGGGAGACGTTGGTTCAGCTCAACCTGGAAGAGGAGGTGACTTTACATCCCCCGAGCGCAGCCCACGCCCTAAAGTGGAACACCGGTCCTGAAAGGTGGTATTAGCGGCCTGCTGAAATGAAATGGTGTCAGCCTTTGTCTTACCACATGAATGAATTTAATCTGCGTGATCCCCATGTCCTCAAACCAGTGGAGCAATCAAAGGTACTGCTGATTAGGCTCAAGGGCGCACAGCAGTTTTTTTATGAACTGTGAGCAGTTACATTGGAATGAGAGAACATTTCTATTGCCTGTAAATAAATAACCCTGTTGTAAATAACGGTTTGTTAAACGGGTAGTTCACACATATTTTTGAAATTACAACCATCTTACTTTCTTTTCGCACTGTCCCAAAATATCAGCCACATTTATGATTTTTTTTAATGCTTATTGGACTAAAACTGGCAAAGAAATGGGAATCTATTACTACACCCAGAAAAGCTATTGTTACACCTTAAATTAATTTTTGTGTAGATGCACTAAGAAGTGCAGATGTGCGTGAAGCTGCATAATTTCTTTTCTTTTACAAAAAGAAGCACTATATGCTTTTGTGGTTTTCGAATCTCTTTCTCGCTCATCTTTTCGATTACAGCCCATCTGCCGTGGTATTAAAAATGCAATGAAGATCAAATTTAATTTTACAATGACCAGTGCTGTCAAATGAAAGACAGCTGTTGATATAATGAGATTTACTAATATTAACCTTTCTATGTTTAAATTGGTACGAATATTACAGGCACACACCACTGCTTTTATTTAGAGAAGCCCACTCGCGCAGAAACTCTGTCACCAGGCAACAGAGAAATCGTCTGCTGTCAGTCATTTAGCAGGCATAACTAATTACGTTACCTAATATCATTAATAGCTTACAAGCTGTACATGAACAAACTCCCAATTTCAGTTACAACCTCAAAGCCTGATTCCATCTTCTGATTTGACAGATGATGCTCCCAGCTCATCACGTACTGAATCTCGGTCACGATCGCTTCATGTCAAATTCTACTGCACTGGGTACCCCTTTATTTTCAAAATACTGATTATTCTGATCGAGTGTAGCAAAGACTATCAGCATATGAGCAAGACAGGAGGACAAGAGGACACTGACCCCACTATCGCTAAGTGGCTGATGATTTTAGGGTCCGTGGGACTTTGGGAAATATCCTCATCTCTTTGGAACTAATAAGAGTTCATTCTTTACCTTCTACAGCTCTAAAGCACAAGCTCACTTACATTGTCCCAGTGTGTGTGGTGACTTCATTAATCCACTTGTGCACACTGAGACCACTGCACACTGCACACTATGCTTTGTGTAAGATAGGGATTGTTTTGTTTTTTTGTAATTGGGGCTTCATTTCTCTATGAATACACCACAACCACTCGGTGCTTTAACGTAGGTTGTTTATTTTAGAATCTTTTGTGTAGCTCGTAACGGTGGCCCAGTGTATAGGTTTAATTACAGAGGATTGCCTCCTGTAATACTGTTTAAAGTGCAAATTTAACAGGTTTCCTGCTGTGCTTCTCACTTTAAAACCCATTTTGTGGGAAAGTGCAGGTGCAGCTGTACATGTGAGAGAAAGCATGAATATACGGATCTCTTTCATAGTTTGTTTATTAAACAACAAAGTGTGCCGAGCCAAAGTTAGTCATGATCTAGTGATAGTGGGCTTATCAGTGTCGCAACGAAGGAAACAGAGTGTGTAATTAATGATGTGAAATGTTTGTTTTAATACATCTAAAAATACATCATATTTACTATGCTTTACCGAGAAGTTACAGGGGTTAAACCTCTGTGAATTACGAGCCAAAAAAGTGTTAAAAATAGTGGTCTTAGACAGGAGTAGTACTGTGATTTATGGCAGCACTACTTCAAAGTATGCATCATCATGTGAGGGGCTTGAGGAATTGTGTGGGGAGTAAGAATGTGTTGGCTGGAGACGGATTCGTCTCAGTTTTCATCCAGGTGGATAGCACTAGCAAGAAGAGGGGATTCCAGATATTTCTTATCACTTCTGAAAATACAACATGTACAGTGCATACAGTACAGGAGGCAGCTGGAGCTTTTATTGTGAGTGACGAGGGTGGAAAAATTAGAAATAAACAATTCAAAGGGACGACTCAGGTTGAGCAGTTTGGAGACAAGGTTAGACCGAGATGATTTGGACACGTTCAGGGGAGGGATAGTGGATACTGGATAAATATTGCTGAATATGGAGCTGCCAGGCAGGAGGAAAAGAGGAAAACCACAGAGAAGATTCATGAGTGTAATGTAGGAGAAGCTGTGGGGTTGGTGTGACACAGGAGGGTGCTAGGGATGGGGTGAGGTCGAGGCAGATGGTGTATGGCCTTCATTATATAGCAAAACTTTGCATTTTGATCAAAAATGTTAATTTTTGGTTTTTGGCATCATAGCTGTGTTTTTAGATTAATTTGTGATTTGTGGTGCTCAATTGGCTGTAAGTATTGCCTTGAGAATGTGTGGTTATCTGCCTCCCCGTGTTAGCACTCTGATGAACTGGCAACCCATCCAGGTGTCTTTCAGCTGGATGGAAGAAGATGGATGGACAGAACTGAAGAGAATGTGCCAATGTTGCTTTGGACTGGTTTGTGAGTGATTCACTATCTTGTTTTGCTCCCAGAAGCATCGTTGCTCTCATCACATTCTAATTAATGTGGTCCAGTTTAAACAACAGAGCAGTCGGAGCATTAATATACAGTTTAATAAAGATGGATTGATGGATGGAAGGACAGACAAGTTTCAGTATCACCATCATTTGGTAACAATTAAAAATTATATAGAATATGTCTTGCCTTTCAAAGAAGTGAGAACGTGTCTACTGCGCACAATGCTTCAGAACAGGCGCAGGCTTTTGTAATTACCTGAACCTGTTAATAAGATTAAAATTAACAGGATATAGTGAATCCAATAAAGTGTCATATGACTTTTTTTTGGCAAAGTCATATAAAATGTCAGTGGAAGCTTGGCTTCGACTGGTACTGTAAATATGTTCAAGTGCATTTGTTTGATCAGTTTGATTATTATTTCTATTTCTATGGAGGGACAATTCTTCTTAGGCTAAAATATTTTGCTCACATATGTGCACCATAATCTGGATCTACAGTAATTTGAATCAGGGCTGGATAATTAATCGAATTTCAGTCTTGATCACAATTTTGATCTCAGACAGACAGTTAAACGAACATATTTGTGCGCTCTGCCGAGAGAATGTGAAGCAAAACCAAATCAAGCGCTCCCTAAATCGGTGCCTGACCACATGCCTGCATGTGCCAATCACAGCTGTTCCCTGCAGCATGCGGCTTGAAGTTCCCTGGACCGGTTTGGATGAGTAAAAGACAACTATACTGGCACAGCAGAAGGTGAAGAGCTTGTCTCTCAAAGCGGATCGCCATCTGTTTGGAAATACTTTAGGTTTAACTGAGGTGAGTTAATCAAGAACAAATCATATGCAAAAAGTGCTGTAGATGTTTTTTTTCCTGCACAGCTGACAACTTATTCAACTTCCTGAAAACAGACAACAAAGTACTGTTTGATGCATCAAACATTGTACTTATAGTGCCAGGGGCACTTATGTAACAAAATTAAATGGAAAATGTATTTTGGGCATAACTATTTTTTGAGTGTTTCTGTTCATTGCCTTTCGGATGTTTATTAATAATGACAAAGCCAATGCCACCAATAATGCTGAATAAGGATGTGTAACATAAATAACTGCAGCTGTGTGTAAATGCTTATACATAATGACATTTGCTGTGGCATCGCTGGAGACGCGTGCTCATGGGACAATTACTCTAATGCAATTGTGCATCTGCATCTATTTATGTTGAACAGTAGGAGTGGAAGCAAGAGTGGTTTACTGAGCCCAGCTACACAATAATAATACTTATAATGAGTGTGTGTTCGTATTTCTGTTGGCATATCCACACAGTTTTTTTTAGGTGAATCTGAGTGTAAAGTGCAACAGGTGCAAACAAACCAAATGACCAGGATTTGGTCAAACACACAGTTTCATTTTTGTGTATGAGAATGTTTACATTGTTTACCTATATCTCGGTTACAGATACATTTTTAAATTAATGAGAATACGAGGAACAAAATCATTCAAAACATGATGTGGATGCTTCATTAAAAGACCCTTCTGTGATACAGTATGAGTACGTTTGTTTGCAGTTTTTTAAGCACGGCTGTTCAACTGCTTGTTGACTTATTTAAGCATGTAGTCATTGTGCCGAGAAGCTGCTGAATTCAAACCGAGCTTGAGAATGGGGGAAGAAAGGTGATTTAAGTGACTGAACGTGGCATGGTTGTTGATGACAGACGGCCTGCTCTGAGTAGTTCAGAAACTGATGATCTACTGGGATTTTCCCACACAGCCATCTCCAGGGTTTACAGAGACTGGTCTGAAAAAGAGCCGCAGTTTTCTGGGAGAAAATATCTTATTGACGTCAGAGGTCGGGAAGGCCAGACTGCTTCAAGCTGATAGGAAGGCAAACGTAACTCAAATAATCACTTTTTACAACCTAGGCATGCAGAAGAGCGTCTCTGAATGCAGAAGACCACAGTCCTGTGAGCTAAGAACAAGAAATCGAGTCTTATGAGTCTATTGAGTGCTGAATTCTGCTGTAACATTTAGTGTCATGTTAGGGTCAGAAGTTGGTGGAAACAACATGAAAGCATGGATCCATACTGCCTTCTAGCAACAGTTCGGGCAATGTAATGCTGTATCAACCTGGCCTTGTTTAAACACCAAACACCTGATTACTGTTGCTGACCATGTCCTCCCCTTTATGACCACAGTATATACATCTTCTGATGGCTGTCTCCAGCAGGATAACACACCATGTTACCAAGCTCAAATCATCTCATGTGAACATTACAGTGAGTTCACTTGACTCATCTGCAGCAACTGTTTGATGCTGTCATGTCAATATGGACCAAAGTCTCTGAGGAATGTTTCCAGCACCTTTTTGAATTATTGACACAAAGAATTAAGGCAGTTATGAAGATTAAAGGGGGTCCGACTTTTTACTAGCAATGTGTACCTAACAACGTGTCGGGGAGTGTGAATATCTGCGTTTATCTTCACTTCCATTACAGCTGAATCTTTGTTGCAAAGCTATTCTCTGCTTCGATCACGGAAAAGTTCCTCTCAAAATACTTTAAAAATATTAAGAGCACGGAATAAATGACATACATTACCAGTCAGATGTTTTTACAGTAGTTTGGAGTGATTTATAAAAAGTCAACAATTCATGAAATTGCAGAGCAAAATAATTTATTACAAGAGCTTCACAAAACAACATTAACGCCAAAATGAAAATGCTAAGTTTGAGACAAAGTACTCTAAACATAAGAAATGTTCTGACCTGGTATGTTTTAATTTCTAACTCTTTATGAACACTTTTAACATCCTGACCCCTCATAGATGCTGCAAAGGGCCCACAGCAGGTGCCTGAGTGGTGCCACAGAGGGACATCCAGCATGAATGTCCTTAGCAGAGCGGCATTATTAATGCTGCTCTGCTGGGTGCTCTTATCCTCACCCACACAATCAGATTGAACAGCTTACATAATGCCAGGGATTATGTTGTTATACATTTAGAAAGCACCCACAGGAGGAATGAACACAATTATAATTCATTTACATGCTACAATTTCTCAACTCACAAAATAACACTAGTACTCAAGAAGGGTCTCAGAAGTTTATAGCAGATTCATTAATTACCAAATGTTTTAAGTTATCTTCACAGAACAGGAGGAGTTTTTTTTTTAATTGTATAATAATTTATATCGATGTAATGATGTTAGCATGACTGCCCATAGCCGGAGACGAAGAGCCCGAGTGTCTCCAAGGAACCTGTTGGCTTTCTGCCAAGCTACAGTTAATTTATGCTATCAAGCAAAACAGGGATAGATATTTGCTTGTCAATAAAAGGGGAAAACCTATTAAAGTTCTATAATTGTACAGAAAGAAACTACAGCCAGGATATATAACTATACAGCATGTGCATTTATGAGTTTCAAAATTGCAATTTTATTACTGTTGGACAAAGTTGGAGAAGCTGTTTCCAGCTGCTTAGCTTCACTGAGTTTGGCCAAGCTAAATAAAAGCAGGTAGTTGCCTCCATTTATTCAGCATAAAATAGCATCAAGCTCCTTTTCGAAGTCTTGGCGAGAATAGACACACTTTTCACTTCCATTATTTGCTTTCATTCCCTCCCTGTTGTAATGCACTGCTGTTTCGGGGAATCCCGTGTAGAGGTTTTCTTAAAGGGAAAGACTTTTTTTTCCCCCCAAATGAGACTCAAAATATGAAAAGAACATCTCAAATCTACTGCCGTGGGCAAATCACATCTCTTTTAAGTTTAATTCACTTTTGAATTCATCTGCTGTTAAATACGCACCATTGAAATCCCTGCTGTGAATGCCGAATTAAAAGAAGGTGCTTTTCTCATTTTTTAAATTTTTTTTCATCTAGTTATCATTTCATAACTCAACCTGGATTAAGCTGTTTCATATGGCATAATGACTGCTGACTCAAAATGTAAAACTACTCGTTCACTGTACATGCAGCTTCATATTTCAGGTTTATTTATTGCGGAAGTGGGCTGCCAGCAGACATCTAATGCCTGTGATTAAGGAGAGAAATCTTTTGCCAAACACAGCTGTCAAGACTACCATTCTGCTCGAAAAGCCAAACCGACAAGTGTTTGTTTTTTTGACTGTTTGAGTCAAATCCCAAAACGCTTTAAAATATTAGCTTATAAACGCGCATGTTTCTTCCCCATGTGCTTCATCAACCTGGGAGGTACAGTCATTACATTCATTTTCTAAAGAATCTAAGGAATTATAACTGTTTTAAGAAGGGTCCAGAATCACGTGTTAATAAAATCTCAGCAGCCTCCCACTGATGTGCATATTTTCCAATGTGGTGACAAAAAAAAAAAAGAATAAAAAATACAAAGCCGGATTGAACCTAGCGATGTCTTTGTAGCAGTTTATGTTGACAGAATCCCCAGGCAAAGCAGCAAAGCAGAGCTGAGGAAGAAGGTCATGCCTGTCTGTTCCCCTCTGCCTCCTGAACCAAACCTCTCCTGGGAAGAGGAAGTCTCTCTAGTTTCCCCGAGATGTGCCAGTATGGGGTCTGTGTGTGAGAAAATGGATTTCCATGTGCTCAGAGAATATTTGCATCAGAGGAAGCTTCTAGCGCCATCAGGGGGGAGGGCAGTGATGTCTGTTAATGCCGTCACTAAAGCAATCACCCGTGACAAATTCTCCGCACACACAGCGTGTCACAGATGCTCTAAAACTTTTAGGCTGATTCTGGGAACTTGTCAGCCCTAACTGTCATCAGTGCTGACAAGGTCCGTACCAAACAGTCACTATGTCTACACCAGCTGCTACCGAATTGTCAGTGCCAAGCCAAAGTCTGCCTGTAATTTCTGCAAATATTTCAGCGCAATTGCTTACTGCAGGCCTATCATCGCGCAGTAATTTGATGAAGGGGAGAAAAATACACGCTGGACGTCTTGTTTGGCAGCCGATTTTGTCTGTGCTTCAACTCAAACAGCATGAGAAATAAAACAATAACGAGAAAGCATCTTGTAATGGGATCACACCACAACAGTTCTGATCCATGAATACTCAATTGTCATTACTACATTATTACCACCAGCGACAGGGTGGATGTGTGTCTCATCATGGCAAAATGTGCTCTTGATGACATGTAGCACAAATGTGGCTTCAAATCCTTTGGTAGATGTTTGTATGTGTGTTTGTGGACTGATTTTTGTCAGCACAATATCACAGCAGCTCTGGATGAACAAATGTGAACTGAATGTTAAGTTTGTAGACGGGTATGATCTGAGCAGTGAGTACTGACTAAAGGTGCAGGAAGCAGGGGTCCAAAAAGGCATCGCCCTCTGTTTATGTCCCTGTCCCACAATCATTTTCACTCAAAATGTATTTGTAACTTCCCATTTTCAGTTGCTTCTGATATAATAAGAGGAATTTGGTGTGAGAGCCATTGCTAGTATGGATGCTTAGTAGTCCTTTCTTTCTTTCTTTCTTTCTTTCTTTCTTTCTTTCTTTCTTTCTCATTGCTCCAATAACTCCAAGTTGTGCTTCTTTTTATAAGTAATTACAATATATGGACAAAGGCTACAGCCCCATTGCCACAGGTGTACAAAATCAAACACGTGTGCCTTTACAGACATTTGTGAGACAATGGACTGCTCTGAAGCTTGATTATAAGAGCCACCACTGCTGTATTCTTTCTTTGAGTCTTTGTGCTTTTACTACCATTTGGTAGTTTAATTAAGGTTTATCAGATTAATATTTCCTGCGCCGCGAATCCCCAGGTGGCGTTGTTGGTTGTCTTCTTTCTGTCAGTTCTCTTATTTTAAATGTGCCCCCTGTTGTAATATGTTATATTGCCATAACAAC
>VOQJ01016347.1:0-12344 GCA_015052665.1 Apistogramma diplotaenia | reverse complement strand
AAAGAAAAGTGAAAAAACCTAGCAGTAAAACTCCCTTGAATCGGATTTCTTTTTAAAATTTAAAAAAAAAAAAAAAAAAGGGAGGAAAGTGTCTGCATTTTCCAAACGGATAACCCAGAATTCAAACCCCTTGAATTAAAGCGGGTCACATTTTGATTGCCTCATTTCAAATTCACTGTGGTTGCGTACATAGGCCAAATTCAGAAAAATTATGTCACTGTGTGTATAGTACTGTATATGGAGCCTACATTAATCACTTTACATTTCTCCAATTGCTTAGTGTGTAAAATAAAAAGGCAGACAACGAAGAGAAGCAAGGAGCATTGAAGCTGGTGTATGTTTTCTTTTTTTACCTGCAGGCTAATTTTGATTAAATTTAGAGTGTTAATACTATGCATGAGCGACGATGGGCCTGCCTTTGAATAATAATAATACTATATTAAAAATAGAGTTCAGTCTTGAGAGTTGTCACTTCTTAGCCTCTACAATACAACCATGTAAATACATTACCAACATAACCTTGATTCCTCCACTCTTAGTGTTTCCAGTGTTTTATTAAGTTGTTATAATTAGTCATTTCTTAGTGTGTTTTTGTCACTGGTATTATATTTTATCTAGCGGGTGCACAGAACCCACTGTGTGCTTTTAAATAACCTTGTTTCTAACAGCAGCGAAACAGCACTCAGTATTTCAGCTCATGCCTTCATCAGAGTAAACAAAAGTAATGAGGAGTCAGTAAACACGAAATAATCAGGCTTGTCACTCATATCAAGCACCAATTCTTGCAGTCAGTTTCATACACATGCTTACTGATTCTTGCTGCATTTTATGGAAGATCAGAAGAGGCTGTGAGAAGCCAGTAAAATGTGCTCAATACACTTCCAATATATCTGAAATGTGCAATTCTTTAACACATATTGCATCAAGCAGATATGTGCGCACGATCGATCGTGCTTTTTTTGATCACGAGCAAAAAAATCGATTTATTAATGTGGATGTAATTATCAAGTCATCCAAAACGACTCTGCTTTTCAAAAGCAATGCACCCAGATTGCCGGTTCACATTTGGGAATTCACTGTTGGCCAGGAAAATGTGTGTTTCTCTTCCAGAAAATGTTTCACTACAGTGAAGTTGGGCTTGTTTTCTGTGCACTTCCTGTTCTGGGATCTAAAGTTTTACTTGTCGCCTTGTTTTTCCCACATATGTGTACGGCCGCTATGTACGGCCACAGGGGTCTTTAAGCGTATAAATAACTCCACTAGTGGGATTAGTAAAGCATTTCAACCTAAAAACCAGTCCCTGAATAGAATTATTATTTTCTTCTTGCTCAAAATGTTACTTAAGTCGGCTGTTGCGGAATCTTTACAAATCTAAATGAAATCTATAAAGTCCTTCAAGGTTTTATTTGAATCTGGTGAAAATATGGTGTGAAGTAAAGGGCAAATTCTTCAATATTCAACATGGGTTTTATCGGACAAAGGTGAAAATGGCAACTAAATACACGGGGATGGTTTTATTTGACATTAATGCCTGGAGCCAATATTCTGTAGACCTCTTAAGGCTTTGCTGTAATCACAATCAATTCATTTTACTGAGGTAAGAATTTGTTGGAAGCATGCTTTCAAGAGCTTCTGACCTTGCATCCCAGCACAAAGTGGGATTTGTTTATTTATTGTTTTTAAATCAGGCAAAAATGGTGAAGAGGCAGCTGGTTTTAAATTCCTCAGAAGAAAACAGCTTGAAATCAATAAAGACCATTCTTATTGGCTGTCCGGTGTAAACAGTGGTGGACAATTGTGAAGTTTGCTGTTTATTTTCTACGCTGCACGCAGTTCACATGAGAGCAAAAGTTGCACGGCTCAACCTTGACTTCTTCTAGTTAGTCAATATACGAAATGAACAAAAATGATCACTGATGTGGATCGTAGCATTAATTCAGGTAGGCCACAAAACCCACCCCAGCATGCAGTCAGTGCCAGCTCTCAGCTGACATCCCACTCTAAAGCTGCATCCATGCTCGGGTTGCCAAGGCGACCCACTAACTTATTTATTACCAGCTCATATGTCAATCAAATGTATTCTGCACTCTCATTAGTAGTTGTTCAGTGGCTTGTCAGGAAGTTGAGAAAAGCTTATCATGGGTCCTGCCCACTGCTGGCTGCCAGCAGTTATTTTGCTCGTGGTAGCAGAATGCCATTCGCTTTCTATGCTCTGCAGTTGCTGCAAATCGCAAGGCAATTTTCACATAGGGCAATGATATGTAAGTTGCCTCAGCCTACCTGAAGTTCCTTTTGCAAAATGCAAGCCACTTTTCAACCCACACCATTGCTGTTCTGCTTTGTTTTGGTCTGGGGTCTTACTGCTGCTGACTTTCCTGCCTTAGCTTTTCTAGCCTGCATGAGGAAGGACGGTAGGTCCCAGTACAGAGCCACACTGTCAGATATACTCCAATGGTCCTGATTGAAATACAATGGAGACTGTTGTTTCTGTTACCACTGCTGTTTATGATTGATAGATTGATGTTATGGGTGTCCTGTTTGCTGCATGAGGGTGGTTTTTAGCAGCCACCTACAGTATTCAGAACTTTACTTATGCTGTTTGTTTTCAAGCGATTTCCCCGCCATTTACTATAATATTGGTTAAATTTGTTTTTTAATTACACAAACTTGTCCTTTAATTAGTTGGCTGCTTTCTGTAGCTTGTCCAGCATTAACTCCCAGCTTAGGTGGCTGTTCCACCAGTAACGGCAATCATCATCCCAAGATACTGTCAACGCAAGGTGTCTACAGCTCTGGTCCTCGGAGATAAGCGGAGAAAGATGGAGAATTGCAAAAGTACCAATCAATATGGAGCTCCGAAGGTCCGGAGCCAGATCTGACATGCCAAAGCCAGAAAACCCTTCCCTCCAGGTTTGTCCAGACAGTTAATTAAAGACGGCAGGGAGACAACAGAATGGCAAGAAACATGTCTCCACATTAGGGAATGTGTAAAAGGACTATGATGGCGGATTGAGTTAAACATGTTGCTTCATTCTCAACATCTGTTTCTTGACTGATTAGCAGAACTGTTGGACTTTTAGTCTGTCCCCAAGAAGTTTCTTCATCACAGCCAGGGAGGAACTCGGCTCGTGGATCAGTCCCCCGGTGAGCCATGTCTGCATCATCAGCTGAGTGCACGCACTTCCACTATTTTGCAGCAGACCTCCTGCTGCTCTGCATCACTGACCGGCCTTGCTGCTATTGCCTGGAGCTGGGTTTCTGACCTGCGAGATGCACACTTCTACACACAGCCTTTCAGTGGAAGATATTTTGTGCCCACAGAGAGCCATAATGCACGAGCCAAATCATCCTGATTAGATCAGATCAGATGAAACAAATGAAATTGGCCTGAAGCAAGTAAACAGTGAGGAGTTTGCATGATCTCCTGTGTTCTTATGCTATATTTTACTCTTATATTGAAAACACAAAGGGGTGGAAGATTTAAAATTTGACTTAGCTCTGAATGTGAGCATTATTCCAGTTAGGTAGTCTAGGTAAAATGCTCCCAAGTCTTGTTGCTCTGGAAGGACAGCTTCAATTCTGAAATATTCAATTGAAATAATAAACTTATGCGCATAATATAAACATTTTTGCATTAATAGTGTATTCAAAGTTGCAGCAGTTCTCCAAAGGGTACAAAGAGAAATTCGTCATCCCCTGATATGGCATGAAGGAGCAAAAAAGACTGAGATGGTAAACACTGAGCCATTGTACCAGAAATAATAACTTAACTGACACTATTGACTGTCATCAACTCAGCTGTGAAAAACTATGACAAATACAAAGTTCATTTTTCCTGAGGAATCTACCTACAGATCAGCAGTCCGCCTGTCCAGCCTGAAAATGCAAACCACGATGCATCGTGCAGCAGCTGAATCCTGCATGACAGAGCATTTCTCACGTCTATCACTGTGTTTGTTTATTAATTATTTGAAATATGTGTTTATTTCTCTGTTTGACAACGCAACACCTTTATAGTTATTTCTTGGCTCCTGACATGCCGGCTGCTTAGAAGATAACGATTTTGGCTGAATTCTTGTGAATTTGTGCACCCAAGTGAAGCAGTCCTGAAAATCCATTTCTTTCTTGAAAAGAGTTTATTATTATGACTGATGAGGTCCTGCATGAATATGTATGCTGCCCGACTACTGTCAAACAAATTACGATTTTTGTTTATTCAATCTATATATGTAAAATGATAGCAAATGGGAAAGCCCATTTTAGGAGTTACATATCAGTCCTGTTATGTGAGAAGTTGAGGGCCCAGCTGCAGTATAAGGTGGGCAAAATTTCAACAAAAATGTCCAAAAATTGAATGGACTGGTACAGCATATTGCACCTTTACATTCTGAACACTCAAGGAGCTTTTTACTGCAAGCTACATTCACACAGCGCTTTATTCTATGCCTTTAAGCACCTTTTAAATGTCACACGCACACTCACTCTGACGGGTGCAATTACAGGTTCAGCATTTTGCCCAAGGACCCTTGAGCACATGCACTGGAGGAGCCAGGGATAGGTGGACAAAACCCACTCTAGCTTCAAAGCCACAGCTTCCCCAAATCCAAACAAAAAAACCTAAAGGAGAGGTGCCAAAGGCGTGAGGGAGACCCGACCAATTAGAACACTCCTGAAAAACATGCAGATGACATGAGGAAGGGAAGACGGGACGACACTGAAGGCTGATTACGGATTAGGAGGGGAAGGAGACACAGGCGGCTGCAGTCAACAACAGTGAAAAGAATGGGGAAATCGGGAGAGGACGGGAAGGCAAAACTAACACAGGACATGAAAGGAAGCGAACCTTCAAAGTAAAACACTTAACAAGGGACCAAATCATAAACATGGAAATGAGACAAAGGCAGGGACAAACAGAAACACAGAGGAGACTCTCAGCTGCTACTGCTACGAATAAAATATGAGAACCAAAACACAAGATAATGCAAAACTAAAACTCACACAGAATGCACACAGACACCAAAGGCTAAACGGATCCGAGTCTCATAATATCCTAGAATAGCAAATAAAGAGTGAGGGGAGATTCAAATCAGCCAATCAAATGACGAAATTCAAATGCAGCGCATGTAATCACGTTGTCACTCGCTTCCACCTGTGTCAGTTAAGCAGCAGTTAGTTACCATGGTGATGGCTTTCTGTGTGCCTGACTGTAACCAAGTGTCAAAATTTCTCAGAAATGGCCTTGGCACCCCTCTTGCATAAAAGCTTATAAAATCCAAGCTGTAACTCAAGTCCACCTACTTTAAAAACCCCGAGTGCCCTGAGAAGTTGTGCCAGTGATCTATGTTTTTTTTTTTTTCCTTTGAGGGGCAGGAGAGTTCCTAGTGTTAAAATTGCGGTCATGGGAGCAAGACAGAGAAAGAGGTAGTCTCTGCTTTTCTCCGAGAATCCCTGATCGAATTATAATTGATCTCCATGGGCAGCTAAATAGCACTACTCTCACTCAAATGCCCACAGATCAAGAAGTGTAAGTCTGTCAGCCTCGAAAAAGACATTGTTTGGAAGAAAATGAATTTTCCTTCAATTCAGCAATAAAATGATGCCTGTTGAGTTAAAAACTGTGGGCTCAGCAGCAGGTTTGAGAGAGGAAAAAAAAAAATTCTGAAGAATTATTCTGCTTCTCCAGCTGCCGGTTAATTTGTCCGTAGTATCAGGTGCCGTATTAAATCTGAAAAATCAATTGGAACGACATCGATTTAAATTCTTAATTCATGAGGCAAATAAGCAGAAATAGATGGGAGGCGCATCCATGCATGACAAGAAAAAAATATAGCCAAACAAAATATAAGTCAAAACATTTAAGATTGAATTTATAATACCTGCATTAACATACGCTACGAGGACAATACAAAAACAATGGTACATTTACTGTTGCAATTACACACACAACAGTTAATTAAACATTCCAATGAATATGAGTTTATTACTATATAAGTGAGAAGCACTTAACTTGCATACTGTGTGTTATCTATGTTCAGTCAGTCATTAAAAGTCTTTCAGAGTTGAAGTCGTAATTATATATTATGTCGGGTGATGACTTGTGACTAATAAATTAATAATTGTTTGCCATTATTATCACTTTCTCTCCCGTTATTGTTATTTAAGTCCAGCTTTCTCACCCTTCATCTCTCACCCACCACCCCTTCTCCCATCATCTCACACTCTGCAGCCTTTTCTCTCCCTGCCTTTCATTACTTTGGCTCCTTTACACTTCATCTCTCTCTCCCATCATGCCTGAAAGACTCTTCACTGGCTAATCACAAAAATGCTCGCTTGGCAACATCTACTGAAAATGCAACTTTTAACTGGAGCAGTTTTCACAGAACTATTCGACAGTCCTTACGAGAGCTGGTGGCTGTCCCGGCTGACATTGGGCACGGAGCGGCGTACACCCCAGACAGGCTGCCCATCACTCATCGTTCTCGCATTCACGCTGACTTCTAATTTAAAGCCACTATCAATCCAAATGCGCGTCACGTGCGAGCTCCCGCAGCAAACGAGGGGAGAACACTCCACAATGAAAGGCTCCAGGTTCAGGTTCACACCCGGGAAACAGCCCCACTGGTGTTAAATAGAACATGTGCGCTGAAATTTCATTTCACTGTTTGTCCTTCTCAAAAGGAGCACACGCGTCCGCACCACCTCGTTTTTTGGGTATCCTCGTGAACTCACAGTTCCTGTTTCAAACCTTCCCAGTCTAGTGACTAAATTATTGCTCTTCACCCTCCACGAAAGCAGCCACAGCCATGCATGCTGTAACAATGCACACACCAACGAGCCGGACTGGAAGAAAGCAGAGTGAGGAAAAGCTGGAAAGATTGAGATGTGACTCAGACCACGAGTTTGCAATCAATTAGGGGCCTAATAGATATTCCCCGGGCCTCTATGTTTCAAGGAGAAAAAGGAAACTTATTTTCAATACCCTGACAGCTTGATTAAATGTTCCACCCAATGACATTAGAAAAGGACTGGGATGGATATTTTTTTTGTAGCTGTAAAATAAGCAGCCATTATCCCACCAATGTAATAATAATGTTCCACAGAAATGCTCATTACAAAGCGTAATTAATGAACAACCAAATCCTGCCAAGCCCAACTCCAATGGATTCCAGGCTTGATTTCCCCATGCTGTTCCATGTGGGCAAATTTAACTGAGATAAGGCTAATGAACTGCTCTGCTTTCTGCTGCAGAAAAACAAAGCTCACGCTGTTTGAGACTTCTTTTTACACTTCCGACAGCCAGAGAATAAATTAAAGTAAGTTATATTGTGTCTGGTTTGCTGTTTTGCACCCAACTGTAGTTGAATCAAGTCCAAGTCTGAATCACCAGGGACCAAATCTCAAATATTTCCTCCAAAACGTTCAGGAGAAAGTGCATAATACAGCCATGACGGAACAAATTAAAAACACTATTCAGTAGAACACATTTGCATATGATGAACGTCTGAAAGTTAGAAACTGCTAGAAATGGTACTTAAAATTAAAAATTTCATTTAATACGGA
Organism: Apistogramma diplotaenia; assembly: GCA_015052665.1. Classification (NCBI taxonomy): domain Eukaryota; kingdom Metazoa; phylum Chordata; class Actinopteri; order Cichliformes; family Cichlidae; genus Apistogramma; species Apistogramma diplotaenia. The sequence goes on along the minus strand of VOQJ01016347.1, from coordinate 4,784 downwards.
ACGTTTAGTTTCACATTAACCTTGAGTAAATTTGAGTAAAAAAACAAAGTGTGGGGCTGATTTCAGAATATCTGAGTGCTAACACGCTCCACTTTTTTGCTTAAATAATGAAAGAGGGCACTCAAGCTGCATCGTCTCCAAAGGTGTGTGTGAAAGCTTTCCCAGTGCGATGTGAGAATTTTCTAAAGAGCTCCATGTGGTGTCACAAATACTTGACTTTCTCAGATTTTAAGTGGCCCCCAAAATGATCAGCGAGGTTTAGTTCAGGTCACTGCAACTGCTACTTGTCCTCCGAGAGAGCTACAAGGCAGGCTTCTTGAGTTCTTTATTACTAGCCCAGACAGTGTTGATAGAACTGTTTTCACCTTTTGAGTTTGTGTGTGATCATATCGAAATATGATGAGGACCCAGGAGGTTTCAGGTACTCTGCCAGGTGTCTTTCTCTCTCTGTCTGTCTGTCTGCAAAGAGATTTTTTTTCAACACAATAGAGCAGAAATATACAGTCATGAAACTTTATATTAGGGCGGTTAAGATCAAAAGGAAGGCAGTTCAAAGATTTGTATAGTCTGAGCCACGAGTGCTGAGCATTCTTCTAACAATTTAGTAATGACTATTGAGCACTCCGGGGATGGCAAATTTCAGATCATCAAAACTTGAGGTATTCATCTTCTAATGCTGTGATTACTTGGAGCTGCCTGACTTGCCATGCAGTCTAGCCTTGATTTGACGCTGGCAAAGCCCCACATGGCTTTCTGACACTTGTACTTATTTCTGATGCCATGTTCTCCAGGAAAACTGAGGACAAGTCGTATTAATAGTAGGTGAACAACAGCTACAAGTTGATGGGACATCATTTTAAAATCTTTTGCTTTTAGTACTAAAGTTACCTGCACTAAGGAATTATTAGACCTTCTTCTTTTTCTGTATGGAATGGCTATAACAGAGCTTACTGTATTATATGATACACCAGTGTGTGGGAGTTGAGAAAATGTGCGATTAATCATATCTACTAGTAGTACCTTTGCCTTCCTGTATCTTACACGATGCCTGTCTACATGGCGTCTTGAGCTTGTGAAACACGTTTTTTACTAAACATTTGTATCTGTTTTGAAGGCACCGTTTGTTCTTCCTTTTAGCAGCATGAAAATCAGCTTGACCCCTCTATAGCTAGATTGCTCGTCATTAACTGTATACAATGTATTACCACTGTTTGGTTTATTCTGAATAGCTGGCATGCAATTTAGTGCACTCAGGTTCTATTTAAAGCACAGAGAGTCCAGGTTTGAGAGTCCAACCCAGTTGTATAACTGTAATTTATAGGAGGCAGGGTTGGAGGGTCAGCTGCCAAACAGCGCTGCATTAATGAGATCTGATCAACCCACCCCCCCAAGCGCACAGGGTAAGCACGCGCTGACATTAAGACGTTAATGTTATTTGAGCAGTTTTCAGCAACCTTCTTTCCCTGAGTCTGCACGTAGTAAGGTCCACAGCTATGCACCGAGCTGTATGCACTTCTAATAAAGGTTGAAGAGATGGAGCGGGGCTTTGAAGTCGTTTTTCGAACCAGTTTGTCAAACTGCAACAGCAAGAAAAAAATGTGATGGTTTGATTCAAAGAAAAAGAGCCAGTTTCGGTGAAGCAGGATTTGTAAAAGCAGCTATTGACAGCCACACAAATACAACACAGTAATTAATCAGATGGGTAAAAAGAGTAATTAACAATTAGACCAACATTAATATAACGGCTACTTGCATTATCACACTATATTCACAACACAATAGTTTCATACAGGTCGTAGTGGGCTTGCTTAGCGGTAAACTGATCAAACAAATGACTAATCAGCAATCACAAAACAGCTTAGCTATAACAAAAAGAGTGCCTCTAAAGACTGTTCTAATAAGGGCACTCAGGGTTGGAGTGTCGATGATTTCCTGTTTAATATTTCACTGAGAGTCCCTGCCTCGCCTGTCTGAGTTCATGAAGGTTTAGCTTCTAACAGAGATTAAAAATTAAAACGAATGAATGAATAAGTAAAATACTACACTGAAATATTAGGTACATGTGAAAAAAAAGGCTGAAATTAGTGGTTGTATTATCAAAGCAGAGAAAGGTAAATGCTGAAGTAGCAAGCTGAAAGTAGGCTACTTTAGCTAGCTAAAGTAGCATTTTAAAGCTAGGCGCAAATGCTAACTCTGTTTTAGTTTATTTGAATTATAATGTATAAAATCTTAATAACTTCCACACTTAAATGTGAACAAAAAAGATGCAATGAGAAAAAGAATCTTATGACCTTACCGTTAGTTTACAATAAGGTAGTTTACAATAGCAGAATACCTCTACATCTTAAATTCAATATAAATAAACACATCTGAAATAGCTTGAAAAGATGGGAAGCCCTTGGTTTGCAGTAACTGTTTAAGCGAGGTGTAAACCAAGATTCAAATCTGCCCAGGTTGCCCACAGATTATTCGGTTGTTCTTAGTAATTTTAAAAGAGTTGTAAACATGAAGCTGAAAAACAAGTGAGCTGCGTATGATCAGTAGTACAATCAGCAGCCAGACAAGAGAAGTTTACTTTGGCACAACGGGCTCACACTGAGAGATGTGCCCTTAGTCAGTATAGTCCTGCACACTCACTGACACCAGGTGAAGTTAAATACCTTGAAAGATGACAAAAGACCAAAGATCAAATATTAAGGAAACACGCTTTGCTTCAGAGATCATATTCATGAGATTTTTTCTTCCCCTCCACATTTGTTCTGATGACTTTCCGTCTTTGTCTGAGATGAGTCAACCTACTTCTAAGTTGAATTAAGGACCTTCATTTCTTTTTCATTTCCCTTTTTTCTTCTTAATAAAAATGTACCTTGAAATCTTTCCGTTACCTCTTAGAGAAGTTGGATAGTCTTAGCTTCTGAATGGCGATCTAGCAACTCTCTGTGGTGAAAATGTTTTCTCTTTTAAGAGGATGAAAGATTAGAGTATGACTCTTGCCATGGCAAAACGAGACCTTAGGCAGCAAACATCATTAGTGTAAAAAAGTGAACATCATCAACCTCAGCATGTCTTGACTGGTCAGTCTCAACCACAATCACTGGAGTCTGAAGTAAGCCCCCCCCTCCTTTTTTTTTAACCCACCAATCCTCTCTAACTCTGGTTGATTTGGCTTTAATCATAATGACAGTGAAGAAACTACTAGGCTCGCACGTACTGAGAAAAGCACAAATCACAGTGATGATGCATATGTAGAGCTGTGCCCAATTACCAACACCTCTCATGCAAATGAGGTTGTTGCAATTTTGATGCTCTCTGAGGCTGGATTCTGCTTGAAACACCTCATTAAATGGAAGAACAAAGAAGGATAATCATGGAAGGCCTGAAAACACAGAAAGAATGCTTAGTTCATTATGTCACTGCTGGTCATCTTAATATTACATGTTTCATTTTTTGATGTTTTTTTTTCTTAAAATCTTGCCTACCACATCTACTTGTATCCTACAAATACAGGTACTTACAAGTACTACTGATTCCCTATAATTAGAAATTAAGGCTCACCATTAATGCTGTACCTGTCTGGTGATTTCCTGTTTTACTTTGATAGTCCCTTAGTCCATGTGTTTGATGTTAGTTTTGCTTCCCCTGGTCTCATCTGCTGTAATTAGTCACCTGTGCTCCTCATGCATTTTCACTCCCCTCATTATCTCAGTGTGTATTTAAGTCATGCGTTTCCTCTGCTTGTTGTCGCGTCATCGTCTTCGTGTTCGCTGAAGTTTTCCCTGCTGTGTGCGCTTTTGTGTTTTGGCCTGTTTTCTGGCTAAGTTTGGAGTTTCAGCAAATAAAGCTGTTGTTTAAGTAAAGTGTGCGTCCAGTGTGTCCTGCATTGGGGTTCTTATTCTGCCTGCCACAGCAGAACCGTGACAGTATCAGCTAAAATATTCCCTTTGGAGAAATATTGGTGTTTGATGATTAAAATTAATTTTTTTTAAATACATGTTACATCAAAAAAAACCCAAAAAACGGATTAGTCTCAAATGATCTGCAGTCTGTTTAATGTTTACTTTAGTGTCTCTAATCTGATTTAACCTGTGGAGCACGCAGTAAATTACCTGCTGTCTCATCAGCTCCCCATTATAGAAATCAGTGCGCCGTTTTAAGCTCATCTCTGTTTATCCTCCATCAGACCAGCTGAATTTGTGACGGCTGTAGGTCTTCATGTCGTTGAACTGCAGTTTCCTGTGACGACGTGTGTGCGAGCGTACAAATCGACTTCTGCCATGAATGGACAGCTGCAGAGCTCCTTGAGTGCATCAACATAAATAAGTGCTAGATTTTCTTCAGGCGAGGGCCAATAAAATCAACTGAGAATGATTTCTGTAAATGCACGGATCTGATGGGTAAAGCTGCAACAAGTTGCTTACATTTTTGATGAGACTTGGATGAACTGCTTAATGTTGTAATACCAGCACATTGATACAGTCATACTTGTCAGTCCTGCGGTTAGCCTAAAGTGATTCAGGATAGACAGTACACTCAATAATTACTAATGAAAGGAAAAAAAAAATATATATATATATATATATATACAGTATATATTTATATATCTGGTCCTCTCCCACTTTGCTTCCTGTTTGCCTTGTCAGAACATCTGACATATTTGAAACGATAAAGTGGTCTAAAGTGGCACAGTGATGAAATGTCTATATCTGTGATTCCATGCTGTCAGCTTCATGCATGTACATTAGCCAAATGGTTACATAAATGTGAACACGAAAAACTAGGACACA
>VOQJ01016345.1:0-11971 GCA_015052665.1 Apistogramma diplotaenia | reverse complement strand
TATAAGTGTGTGTATGTGTGTGTGTGTGTGTGGGGGGGGGGGGGCTTATTAAAACTTAAAAGTGTATAACTACTAAAATAATGTATAAATATTAAAATTAATATAACGTCCCTACTTCGCAGATTTTCACTTATCGCGGATGGTCCTGGAACGTAACACCCGCAATAAGTGAGAGATTATTGTATTGATAGAGAGAGATGTGAGAGATTTTAGTGTGTTTGGAATCTAAAGCTAGAGTCTAGTGTAGTGAGTTTAGTGTGTTAGGCACATGCAGCCAAAAAGCCACCAAAGGCAGAGGCAAATGTAAATGATGTCTCCAGGTGTACAATGACACACCTGGAAGTGTCAGGCCTATGGAGTGTCCCTCTGCCTTGTGGTGAGGGTCAAGCGGTCACAGCAGATGACTGCCCCTCCCTGAGCCTGCTTCTGCCAGAGGTTTCTTCCTCTTTAAAGGGAGTTTGTCCTACAGCTGTTGCCAAGAGCTTACTCTGCAGCCATTCTACTGTTGGGTTTTCTATGTATTATCATATGGTTTTACCTTAAAGTGTACAGTGCCATCAGATGACCGATTGTTGTGATTCACTGTTATATACTGTAAAAAAAATAAAATTGAATAGAATATTTTGGAGTGCTGCAAATAATTTGTGCTGCATCTTATTGTGACACCTGATAGTTCTGTGCATAAAACATGAGGCACTGCCCACATTTTGATGTAAATAGTTAGAACTTTGTTGATGCTAAATCCATTTTTGAAAATTAAAACTTATATTTGCATTTCAAGTTATAAAAACAGTTTGTTAAACATGTTTGTGGCTTTCACAGTAAAAAAAATAACATTTTTTCTACTTGAATTTTATGTTTTTTGTGATTTTAGGTCCAGTGTGTTAAAACAGTATGTCAGTATGAAAAGAAAATCACTCTACAGTCACACACGTGAGGTGCACTGGAAAAAAAAGATACCAAACAAGGCAAAGTAAACAGTTTTTGGGGTGAAATCAAAGTAGTCAAAAATGCCCCAGACTATGAAAATAACCATAACATGAAAGTTATTTTACTTCAACTTTTTAAACCTTCCTGGGCACTTTATTAGCCACACCTGGTCAAATGTTCATTAACACAAATATCTAATCAGCAACTCCCATAACAACAATTCAGTGCATTTAGGCGTGCAAACATGATCAATGTGACTTGCTGAAGTTGAACGTGAAGGCAGAAGGAGGAGGAAAGGCAATTTAACCGACTTTGTGGTTGTTGATGCCAGACGGGCTGGTCTGAGTAGTTCAGAACTGCTGATCTGCTGGGATTTTCCCACACTGTCCTCTCTACCTAATACAGAGAAAATAGATGGTGAGCAGCAGTTCTCTGGGCAAACATGCCTTGTTGATGGCAGAGGTTAGAGGAGAATGGCTTGACTGTTTTGAGCTGATAGGAAGGCAACGGTTGAAGAAATAATCTCTCATTACAACCAAGGTATGGGGAGGAACACACAATATGAAGCAGATGGGTTGCAACACCAGAAGACCACACCAGGTGCCACTACTGTCAGGTAAGAACAAGGAAACTGAGGGACGAATTCACATGGACTGGAAAAATGCTACCTGGTCTGATGAGTCTTGGTTTCTGCTGTGACATTTGGATGGTGGTATAATGGCACGGAGGGTGTTTTTTGGCCACTTAGTACCAACTATGAAACATGTAAATGTCACAGCCTACCAATCCTTTATGACAAGTTTAAGCATTGAGCGGCCACTTCCTGCAGGATATGGCCATAACCTTTCTTGGTCCTAGTTGTCACCACATTTAAAAATCCTGGAAACACTATTTGGAATCATTGTAAAGCATGTGGCCAACAACAGTGTACCAACAAGTGTAATTTCAGTTTCCTCCATTGCTAATCATTCATTTGCAGTTCTACAGTGAACTGCAACGATATACTGTATCCAGCTCTGGACACCTACAGTAGTGTTTCTGTTTGTTTGTTCTTTTACCTTTCTTTCCTTTGTAAATCTCAGCTTTGAGGGTGTGTGTTTGTGCATGAATGTGTGTCAGTTCCTTGTTTACATTTGTTCCAGTGCGCTGGGTTCATTGTGAGTGAGCGTGTATTCGATAAAGGCTTAGAGGGATTTAAGATGAATCTTGTTTCTGTCGTTTTCTGTTCCCTGTTTGATTTTAGTGTGAGGGCTGAAGATAACGATTAGAGCTGTGCGACCTTAACAGGATGTGTTGGGGCTATCTCAGAGGCGTGCGCCTTTCGTGTGACCTCTCGGCTGATTTATGTACATCTCAATCTGATGCCGTAAATATTCAGATTAGACGGTGCTGTATCTGTAATCACTCCAAATTATCTTGTCCTTCAGGAGCAAAATTCTATCAAGGCCTGACCCTCGTGCCTTCTGGTATGTCTGGGTGGTCCTTTGTTAGGTGTGATCCCAGTGGTGTGATTCACAGTGTGGTCAGCTCGTAAGGAAAGCTTCACATCAAGAAAAGCTGAGCAAATAACAAATTTTCTAATCGCTAAAATGAAAAACTTTCTTGAGGCATGACCTCACACCTTGACTTCCATCTCTCACTAACTGACACAGAATGCTCATCCAGGTATTGGAAAATCAATATTTTCTGTGAATGTTGCATTGTAAACCCTGCAGTCACCTTACAAGCAGTAAATATTTGTCGCCTTTGTGGCAAATCCCCTGTAATTTAGCTCGATTTGTCAGGTCGGTATCTGCAGGTGTCCCAGTGAAAAGACAAATGCTCTACCTGTTTGTGTCAGATTGATAGTTATGACATAGGTTACATGATATCCTGCTGCTGTGGCTTATCTGATAGAGCTGTGAGATGACATATTAGCAAGAACATTGGTGTCTTTATCAATATTCACTCTGCATCCTGAACCACTAAGAAACAGATGGCTTTGCTGCTCTTTCTACAAAAACCCACAAGAAATTGTTACAACTCTTGCATACAAAACACAACACAAGCTAGACTAATGTGGTGCCACTCTGCATAATGTCCATGTTTCTGATGAATTTAGGCACATAATGGATTCTTAATTAATGCCTGTAAGTTTTGAAAGGTGGCGGTGCCTGCACAGACGATAAGGTTCACTGACTGCCCTACATTTGCTTTTTGGAAACAGTGCATACGAACTTGATAATGATGGTGATGATGATAGCATGAGTAATTAGTTCCCTCTGTGCATAGATCAGTTTTGCCATACATCCGTGGGTAGTCATCCAATATTTTCAAACGTGAGCTGGGGACACCATTTGTCTTGAGTGTCAAAGGCACTTGACTTTACAGGCCCTCAGGCTCACTACTCAGAGACAGGATGACAGGGATCTTGCCAGGCCATTTGGAGCCATATACGATAGCGATCATCTGTCAGAAATGTCCTTTTGTGCATTCATCCAGTAAAAACTTGGCGATAAGACATTACAGACAACTTTACAAGATGTCCAAACACTGAGATTTGGTTGAAAAGTGAAAGGTGAAATTTCTTCTCTCAGGCCACTGAAAAGAAATCCCTTTATGTCTAAATGTAGCAAGCCCACAGACCCTTGACCTCCTTGCTCATATTGAGTGTCAGTGGTAACCACTGAGCACATAGTTGGTATGAGTTAATGTTATTTTTTACTGAGAACCCTCCAAAAACAAGATCATCACGCAGCATAGAAAGAGATTTAACATCAGGACACACTATATGAGACAAGCTGAGTTAAGAGGCTTTATTGTCATTTCAGATATATACAGTACAAGTCCATATTGAAATGAACGAGTTCCTCCAGGGATCAGGGGTGCTACATGGAACTGAAAGTGCAGTGCACTGAGCAGATTCACAGTGCGATTAATACAAAGATACAGAATATACACTGCAATAAACTCAGAAAAGTTTCTCTTCTAAAAAGTAATAAAAGAAGAAGACAGGACGATCTACTCTGATATGCATATAGATTTAGCAGTGTAGGTTATAGCTGCAGGGTAAAGTGTAAAAAAAAAACAGTAAGTGCAAATATTAACATTGTGCATGGATGCAGTGATACAGTCAAAGTAATGCAATAAAATAGCTGTGTACATTAAAGTTGTGTGTCAATAGTCTGTCAAGTATGTGTGTGTGACCCTGCACACATGGCTACCACACCAGGCATGGTCCCGAGGTGCAGGCTGTGCAGAAATGCTCCTGAGACAGTGCAGGATGCTAGCAGGTATAACCAAGTGGCTGGCATCGTAAAGAGGAACATCTGCGCCGAGGTCAGAATGGGATGCGCCCAAAGGTTGGTTGAGAGTGACCGAGCTAAGATCCTGTGGGACTTCCGAATTCGGACAGACAAACTGGTGAAAAGGACACTGAGCGGTTTTAGTCCTCTACCAGAGGCCTGTGTAACTAATATGTCTGATAAACAACCTGCACTGGAACCTGTTCATCCCAGAGATTTTTTGGAAACTTTGGTTCTAATGAAAATTAAATTTTTGGCCAGCTGGAACATGGGGATACCTGAAAATATTCGCCAACAGTATTCTCTATTTTTGAACATTTTTGAACCTCGGCAGTGCTGCTGATCTCTTTTCCCTTCTCAGCAGTCAGCCCCACCACACTAGCTGTCCTCCACAGCAACTGCTTTGCCTCAGCAGCAGATTGCTCCACCCATGTCATCGCTGCAGCTAGCAGGAAGCGTAAACGGCAAAATAGGCAGCCCCAGTGAGCTCTGCACAGCCCCAACCTGGAAACACTGTGTGTTTTGTGCAGCCTCAGCTCTCTCCTGTGCACTTGCCTGTGTATGCTGGCACTGGGCAAAGAGTGAGCAAGAAAGGCAATTTCCCAGAGACTGCTGCTAATAAATAAAACTACAGTGTTTAGAGACTGTGGACACAATAAAGACTGTGCTCCTACGAGGCACCAAGCATCCAGACCTGTTTCATTTCTGCGGGTAGGAGCAGCCGAGGACAGGCACACTCCTGCACCCATTCCTGTTCCTCAGGTGGGGGCAGCCAAGGAGTAGCCCACCTCTGCACCTGTACCTGCTATGTGGGTGGGAGTGGTCAAGGACATGCTTAGTCCTGCATCACCATCGTGTGGTTAGTAAATACCTCAGGCAGCAGAAACCAGAGAAAGAAGAGGAGAAAGAACAGGAACCATCATGGAAGGACAGGCCCCTGCCCGACATGTATCACTGACAGACAGAGGAAGTGGCCTATACCAAAGATTTGTACCAATGGCCGGACAAAGCTTGATGGAAAGACAAAGCAGAAGGTCTAACCATGGTGGCACAAGAACAAGCTCTAAGCACAAGATCGATAGATGCTGGGCTCTACCACACCAGGGCTGTACCACACCAGGAAAGACCCCAGGTGCAGGCTGTGCAGAGATGCTCCTAAGACAATCCAGCACATAACAGCAGGGTGCACAATGCTAGCAGGCAGGGCATACATGGAACACTATAACCAAGTAGTTGGCATGCAGGAACACCTGTGCTGAGTATAGTCCCGAGGTCAAACTGTGATACGCCCCAAGAGTGGTTGAAAATGACCAAGCTAAGATCCTGTGGAAGCTCCAGATACAGATGGACAAACTGGTGATGGCTAAGCAACCAGACATAGTAATTAGTACAGGAAGAGGCTATAGTGATAGATGTAACCAAGCGTTAGCAACATCGGGAAGAAGTAACGTGAGAAGCTTGAGAAATACCAAGGATGGAGAGACGAGCTAGCTGGGATATGGAAGGTGAAGGCAAAAGTCGTTCCCGTGGTAATTGTAGCTGTCAACATAGTGACCCTGAAATCCACCAGATTCCAGGAAAAACATCTGAGATCTTGGTCCTGAAAGTGCAGTTCTGGGAATAACTAAGACACATAAGTGCATGATAAGTGAATCACTCTGTAAGGTGCAATATCTGATATTCATTCACTTAGTGCAATACTCACAATCTGCCATATGTATATACTTATATTATCTGTACTGTAAATTTTTTGAGGTTTTATTTTATTTTATTTTTATGGCACTGAACAGAAGTGGCTCTCCAATCTCATTGTACCTCTGTATAATGACAATAAAGGCATTCTATTCTATTCTATTTTTTTGTCATAACAACATCCAAGGACATCACAGATGATGCTAAAAAGATGTTACACACAATGTCTGTTGGAAATCCAGCATTAAGGGCCTAAAGCATTCCTCAATGGTAGAGGGACACCATTTCCCAGGCTGCAGCATGCTGCAAGAGAAAATGACTAGATTATGCACTGACTACTGCAGCATGATGGGCTTCAGGCCATTTTGCAATTTAACCAAAGCCAGTTAAGTGGTGGGATGGAAGATAGCAGGAGGCAGAGAGGCCTTTAAATTTATTCTGTGTAAAACAGTTTTTATGAGTCACATGAACCACCCACCCCCACCCCCCTCTCGCCCCACCCACCCATTATTTCTGTGTTGCATTTATGCAGGTGGCTGCATAACAGTCCACTCAAATACCTAAAGAAATCTGCTGGTGACAGGACTGCAGTCTCATTATGTCTTACAGAGTGAAAATGTTTCAATGGCTTATTTTTGCATGAAAATAAAAAAATAAAATAAAAAAAATAAAATTTAATGCATCCAAATTGGTTTTAACACAAAAGAAATGGTTTGCAATTTGCACAGAAATGGGTGGTTTTTTTTTTCTCCATTCTGATCCAAGCAGTCTGAGAGAGAAACTTGCACTCCTGCTATGTCTCATAAATGTCTCAGCAATGATTTATTTCCACAAGATAGCCACGACGTCACTGTTCTGTCAAATCCATTCACTCTGATCAAGGAGCAATTTCAGCAGATACACTAGAAGGGCTTTTTTTGATTTAGTTTTTGACATTTTTGCCAATATGTCTGACATACAATATATGCAAATTGAACTTCTCTAATAAGCATCTTCTTTGGTTCAATTGGTTCAGACCTTTTTTTTCCCCCTCTGACAGTCTGCGTATCTAATTTTGGTCATGAAAATAGCCTTATTATTTTCCTGATAAGGGCATGCCTATTGAGATGTCACCATTCTGTTCTCCTGGAGCAATCACCCCATCCATTCAATTTGGATTCAAAATATCACTCGCACTCCTCGGGGGAGATTGTTACCTCTCCACAGCATGTAGGTACATGCACAGATGCAATGCATTCACACACACTCAAGCACCTCATCAATGTCATCTGAAATAAGACTTGAATGATGGATGGTTTTGTATTGTATTCAAGCCAAATCGGAACACTGTGCTCTCCCGACCGGCACTCCAATTTTTTGCTCTCTGCTTCGTCAGGTGGAGGAGAAAAATGCAACATCAATATGTACTCTTGATGCTTTCCTCTCACAGAGAAAAACACATGGATGGTGGCTCCGGGGGTCGGCGAGAACCATGACGTGCATGTCCATCCTTCTGCCACTGCGCCACCCTGCACGCTTCCCACTCTCTCGCCATGGGCATGTTCTCCCCATGAGACTGAAAAATGAACGGCACCAAAGCAGATCTCAGAACTGTTACCGAGCAGCTGCGCTGTGAAATTGATATTAATTGAAATTGATTATTCAATCTGGGACATATGGGTCATTAATTTCTAATCTCTCCCTTCAATCAATAATATATCCCTCTCTCTCTCTCTGCACATCATCTTTCACCGCTTTTAACTCTTGTTTATGAATAAAAATGACGACAATGATAGCATTCCTTAATTAAAGCCACAGCTTCCCCGTCTTATCATTATTTTGGAGAATTTCATGCCTCTGTAAGAGACAGAAAAATCATTAACCTAAAGAAACAGTAGGAGAAATGTCCTTGTGTGATCTCATAACGCAAATATATCTCTACTTAATTCATGCTTCAACAGCTAGATTCATTTGAAGTCAAAGAAAATAAAGATTGCCGTTGCTGTCCGACACACATTTTAATAAAATCCTAATTTGTGTTTTGTAAAGAACTTTTCCTGAAACCACTGACTAATGAAAAAATGACATATGGTGTTTGTGTTAGAATTCAGGGGAAGTCTTAACATGGACCCAGCAGCTGAAAACACAATGCAGTGATATTATTGTATATTTTAAGTGAAAAAACAAAGATTAAAACAAAAAGTAAAGAACCGATGTTAGATGACACAGAGGCAAACAAAATACAAACACCAGACAGTGGGATAAAAAAGGAGCAGGTATACACAATAAAATAAATACCTGTAGTTCAGAGGTGAAGAGTATACCTTCACCTCTCAACTACAGGTATTTTATAACAATAAAAAGGGCAGAAAAGGGAATGGAGGCGAGCGAGGTAAGAAAACACACACACAACAAGAGTCTCTAACCTTTGAAATGAAGCTGGAAGTGAACAAAAAGAAGGAGCAAAAATAAATTCATACAAATACTGTAACAGAGACAAATATGGGGAAACACAGCCAGTAAAGTGATTTCACACACAAAAAACTGCTGAATTAGGCTCCACCTACTACACTTTTAAAGACCTTTAACATTCCATAATTTAGCACAATGTCAATCTGAATGTCAAAACCTGGAAACTAAAGTAGAGTGGGAATGGATTGTTTCAGCTTGCTTTTTTTGTGACTATTTCACATCTTGTTATGAGCTTGGGCTGTTCTGCAGGAGAGTTGCTGTTGCTGGTTTTCAGCTTTGCTGTCAGCCTTGTATTCACATTTAAACTGTTGGAGAAAGCTTTAGTATTTGTCCTCATTAGGATAGTAACAGTGTCAGTATGTGGGAATATAGCCTAAGGTTAATGCTGATATCTGGTAGTTAAGAGACAATGTAGCTCAGGACATGTTATGGAACAAAATGAAATGAACATCAAAAGTAATGTAAGTAAGTGGGCAGCACCTGTGTGTCCCTGCATCACCAAACTGCGGGGCCTGGGTGGGGCCCCAGTATGGCCGATTACACCCAAGTGTGGATATAATATGGTTACACTGTGGGCCTACAGTTGGGCCCACTGGGCATCCCTCTCTGCTTAGTGTTGGTAACCCACAGCCACCCCCAGTATGGGCTGCTGACTGCACTACTGAGGCCCAGAGTGGGTTGTCCCACTGGGGCCCCACCTGTGCAGGCCCAAATGTGCTCTACATTTCATGACGATAATCTTGTCGCCTTTGTGTAAATCTTAACATGTCCAGCTCTGCCACATCCAGCTCAGCTTCCTGTCTTTTTGATAGTGCCACTATCTCCAAACTGTACACTTCCCTTTTCCTTCTTGCTGCTATCCCTCTGCCACAAATCCCCCCTGACACTCATTTCCACTCTACCCTGCCTGCACTCTCTTCTTCACCTTCCCTGTGCACAATCCTATAAAGACATTTTTTTTTTTGGAAAGATGAAATTAAGGTTAACTTGTACCAGAATGCTGGGAAGAGAAAAGTGTGCAGGTAAAGAAACCACTCATGACACCAAGCTCACCACAATATGTACGTAACACGGTGGAGGCAGCATTATGGCATGGGTATGGATACTGGTGGACCACAGCCACTACTATTTATTGGTGATGAGAATGCTAATAGAAACAACAGGATGAACTGTTAAGTGTACAGACCTATAATCTCTGCTGAGATTCAGCCAAATGTTGCAAAACTGATTAGACAGCACTTTAAAGTGAAAATGGAAAACGACCCAAAGCATCCTGCAAAAGAAACCCAGGAGTTTCCAACAAAAGGGAATATTCCTGAATGGTAAAGTCAGACACCTGATGTCAACCCAACAGAGCAGCTTTTCCATGACTACAGTAAATACAAAACTGAATCCAGAAAGACCCACAAACAAGCAGAAACACTGAAGGCCAAAAGGAGGAAACAACATCTGGTGATGTCATGCAATTTTTTTTTTCTTCCAAGTATTAAAAAGACTCTTCATATTTAAATTGATATTACTTTGTCCCATTATTTTGGACATGTGAAAATGGGAAACTGTGTAAAAAATAGCTGTAATTCAGTTTGTGCTAAAGTTTTATAAAAAAAAAAAAACTTATAGCACAAACTGCTATAAGTTTGTGCTATAGACTTTGATTTAAGCAGACTTAAATCAAAGTCTGTACTTCAGTCATTTAATACTTGTTTGATTTGCAGTCCACTGTGGGGGTGTACAGTGGCAAAACTCAATAATTGAAGGCACTGTAAATAGTACCTACCTTATTATTCTTCAAAAGAAAAAAAAATGAGCTCACAAAAACTGGCCAGAATCCGAGCACACTGATGTGCTTTACCCAGTGTGCTACACTGACTTCACGCCAATCTTCTGCCACGAGAACCCAGGGAACAGTTAAGACTTGAAGTGGGCTACTGTGCACGCTCACACCCGAGGGGCTGCTCTTCTTCTTTTTGGCAGACTAGGCACAGTTTAGTTCATCGCTTGCTCTTGCTGATGGCATAATGTCACTGCTTCCATAGCTGTTAGTTGTTTTAAGTGACATCACTCAGAAAAATGGATAAACGGTTATTTTCACAAGGCAATTAGCAGTAATTTAATAGAAGCTAGTAAAAGGCATGTGCTTCCTGGCCAAGTAAAGTTAACTCATTTTTGGAAGTGAGGAAAGCCGCTGGAATTTACAATGTACATAAGAGCGTGGCTTTTCCACAGAGCAGCATTTCACCATAATATTTAACTGGGAAACTAAAGACTTCAGCAACCACTTAGTAGTTTTCTGCTCTCAGTATTATTACAGATTTAAGAACATCGTTGTTTGTTCTGGCTTTAACTTCAGAGTACTCTTAGATATTTATGTCAATTTTACTCAAAACAAAAGGCCTGTTGACATTATTTTTTCACGTGTCGGCGTACCCACTCAGGGCCATTAAGGCTTCTCAGTGGGCAGTCCCACTATGGATTGACACTGTCATGGGGGCCCCAAACTGCTACATGTGTAGACACACAACCTTACATAAGTGTGGGTCATACAGTTCACCCACAGATACCCACTGTAGGCCCCCACGGTCATGCTTGCTAGGTGCCCACTGCAGGGCACCAAGAAATAAAAAGCTGCTGTGGTGTTGATGAAGAAACACTGAGCTACGGTGCACATTCTCACCATTTTCTAAACAGCACAGCACAGATTAAAGACCTGAGAGGTGGAAGGTGTGCAGTCTGCTGCTCATCTCATCATCTTCATCAGCTTCAGGCCTCTCCACTGCTTCAGTTTCAATCATTTCACACAAGCTGCTCCAAATATTAAAGATATTTGTCTTGTTTTATGAATGCATTTTGATTGTTTTAGTGCTAAAAACAAACCAGACTACATTTCCTGTGATCAGTTTCCGGTAAAAGTGAACTTGTGTGAAGTTGCAGCAGTTAGGAAATGTTTACCACATTCCAATCTTGGTGTCTGCTGTGACTTTGCATTACCGTAATGCTAAAAACAGCAAATTTCAAATCACCCATTAGCATGGATGTTTTTGGACTGTGGAAACTGAGACAGGTCCACGGAGAACATCCACACAGAAAAAGCACCAGGCGTATGACTGGGAAATGCTGCTAGTGAGTAAGTTTTATAGTAAAAGTCCAAACCTGCACACATTTTCTTTTCTTTGATAATAAATGCTTATTCAACCGGAGACAGCTTATGTTCTCACCATGAGCCACTTTATGTAGACACAGTAAATTAACATGGGCTTCTTCAGGCAAAGTAGCTTGCCACAATACAGCCTGATTGGGTGTTGATTATGTTTGTTGGCTCAACCTTAATTATCCCGACTGTTTGGTACGCATCTTCTCCCTCTGATTGCTGACACACATCAACATGAGGTTGCGGGGAGCGGCATCCTCAGCCCGTCAACCGCAACGTCTCAAGTGCCACTGAGGCTCCTAATGATCATTTCCCGGCACTTCAGGCTGCTCAGAATTTGATTTGGAGCGTGTGTGTGTGTGTGTGTGTGTGTGTGTGTGTGTGTGTGGGTGTGTGTGTGTGGGTGCGTTTGAGTGTGTGTGTCCGTGTGTGCGCGCGTGCGTGTGTGTCTGTGTGCGGGCTCAGC
>VOQJ01016344.1:0-15636 GCA_015052665.1 Apistogramma diplotaenia | reverse complement strand
ATGAAACAAGGTGTGATTTCTTTGATCCCTAAACCTGGTAAAGACCCCTAAAATGACAGGATTACCAGATCTACCGAACATGAAAAAACATAAACAAAAACACAACCCTCCCACTCGGTCAGTTTGGCTGCACTGCAAATGAATCCTCTCATGCACACACTGTATAGCTCTATATAAGTACACTCCACATTAACAGTGTAGATCTTTGCTCTCCCTTTCTTCTTCACTCTGCTTATACCCACCTCGCCTTCTTGCGCCAGCAGCTGGTAGGCAGTATGCTCATCGAGGCTGAGGTCATCGGGCAGGGCAGGGGACGAGGACTTGTCCGAGAGTTGCTCTGACTTCAGGGAGGCCTGTTCAATCTCTGCCATCCTGATCTGCTGGAAAGAATTTACTTCAGTTATTCATGTCTTTAAAAGACTGGGAACAGGAACTACCTGGTCTCACTGGTGCTCAGTAAAATTAAACTTTATATTCAGTGCAAGATTTATAGCAACCAGCCATGATTTCAGTGTCTTACATTTTGGTGTATAAAGAAATGTAACTATTAAAGGTTTACTTTATTTTGAGAATATTTTGCATGACTTTTGTTTGTTTGTTTGACACGAGCTACATAGACAAGATCGATAAAACCTCCACCAAGCTGGTTCACCAGACGCTGACAATTCAAAGTTGCCAAAATGCCGTGGCACCTGTCTGTAAAGAGAGCAGGATGAGAGAGCAGTAACATTATCATCATCAACTGAACAATTGTTTTCCAGTGGAATAAATAAACGTAAATAAGGAGGCTGGATGGGAAGCTGGCTGAGGCGGGTATCCATGCCATGTTTTTGTGTAAGTGTCTGCACCTGCGCTCTCTTCATGTATATGCAAGAGAAAGTAAAAGGTGTTTATCTTTCCTGTCGAGCGTGGTGATGTAAAAAGATCTTGCTGTACGGTACGTGCTTGCCATATCTGTACAGCAATCCTAGAGAGACAACATTACCAAGCACACTGTTGTCACTCAGATGTGGCAATAGTGTTACTTTCTCCCTTCTCTGTTGCGACACCGGCTCCAGCTAGGTGCATTTCGTTAGAGCTGCAGGTAGCTTGGTCCACAAGGCTGTTGAATTGCTTTTAAATTATCAGCCTCACATGAGCTTCAAGCTTCCCTGCTGGCACTCTTCTCTTCCTCTGCTCTTTGTAGTACTTTTTGGTGCACAGTTTTAAAACATACTGAAAACCGAAAGCTGGAGAGTGGAATTTCAGTGTTCCGGAGACGCAACGCTCAGGCAGTGTTTCTTTAAAGAAACAGAGCAATGAATTGCCAGAGAAGGGGGAATTAAAAGGGGTACTTATAAAGGGCCAAGTGAAATCCAATGAAGTGAGGCCGGCTAGCGATATATTAACGCATGCCGATAGGCGAGAAAGACAAAGAGTTTCATAGAGAAAGATTCATGGCTAATATGAGGCAGTAAATTACCATTGCCCGTGCCCCTAAGGAGAGAGTGAGCAAGAAAGTGAGAGAAAGAGATAAAGAGATGGGATGAGGCAAGGCGAGGAATCAAGGCAGCACAGCAACTCATTAATTTAAAGGAACACTTTCTGTTTTCCCTCCATATATTGCTCCTCGCTCGTGCTACAATATGAGCGCACCAGATCTGTGACTTTCTCTGCATCTCAGAAGCAGGCTGTAAATAGCGTTGGAAACGGTCCCTGCGAGTCATCAGCTGGTTTGTTTATCGACAGGTAAAGGAAACGGCGGCTTTTCTCTTCCTGTATTCTTGGCTGTGCCTCCAGAGGTAACAAAAAAGCACAATAGGTACAGGAAGAGTTGCTACACCATTGCTTCCAAGGTAACTGGAGAAATATTGAAGGCTTCAGTAACGAGATGGGGGACTCGGGCAAGGAACCCAATTGAAGGTGTCCACTGCAGCCTTAGAGCAGTGAAGCAAGGTATTGTTCCATTCAACGCTGCTGGGAGGGATGAGAGGAGAAGATTGTATGACTCCAGAGAAAATAAGCACGATTAATATTTATGTCTGTCTTAATGGTCACAACACAGTAAGTCTATGGAATATCATAGCAGTCCACCAGCAGCCACACAGTCACACACACAGGCACCTCCTCCTCTGCTTGGCTTTTACTGATTTGTATTTCTGAAACACTCGGTCATCACAATACAGTTATTACTTCAAGAAATCTTTTCCATTAATTCAGCACAAATTCTCCTTCGTGTACAGTTTTTCTAGGTACTCTGCCAATAGGTGTTGTTCCAAACATCTTGGAGAGCTCACCACTGTCATCTGTTTCGACACATATTTATAGACTGTTCCCATGATGCCGAGATCACAACTCTATGGCAACCATAGCATCTGGTGCCAAACTTTTGTGCTTCCTTTATATATAGTCCTTACATGTATAGTATCATAAGTGTAATGACTGCATGACAGTCTCACACAAAAATTTGTGGCATTACATATAGTCCACTAGAAGAAGGTCTCGAATGAGCACAAAAATTCTTAATAATTTCCAAAACTTTTTTTTTTTACAAAATGACACCATAGTAACCTAACCAGCTGCATCTTTAACCGTAGGAACAGCTATTATCTTAATATCAATGTCACTAGTATCCTTTCACCTTATGAATGGGGTGAGGTGCATATATTATTACATTGTAAGATAACATTATGTGTAGCTTCAACTTTGAATTGAATTGTCGTTTATGGCAGCAATTTCCGAAAGTAGCTTCAGTGAAAATGATATTAAGTAGCGCTCATGTAGTCTTGAGTAGTGGTCTTTTATACTCGCAACCAAATTGATAGCAAAGACCTCCTCAGCCCACTGAACTGTTCCCTGCAGACCGAGCTGCAGCCACTCTCATGCTGTGGATCATCCCCAGTGCTTATTAGGCTGTTGCTTGATGAAAATTTCCAGTGTCATACACACTGCGCCCAGGTGCCCCGCTGTGTCTTGCCGTTCGCTCAAACACAACAACATTTCACAGAACGCTCAGCAGTGAGAGACTCAACCCCTGCGCTCACCCAGACTGGCTCTCTCTCTCTCTCACACACACACACACACACACCAAAAAAAAACACCCAATTTGCAAGTCTGATGTTGAAAGAGCGTGGCAAATTAAAGGATATCAGCACCGGATCAGAGAGAGAAAATCCTGAGCTAGACAAAGGGATTGCCAGAGGAGAGCAGGTACTGAAGGAAAAGAGGAAGCATATAAAAGAGCGAGGAAAGATTGATGGTTTGACAGCATCTGCAGACAGGCAGAAAACAGGGCTGACAGATGAGGAGGTGTAGAGCCCAGTTATTGCTTCTTCTGCGATGACCTGCTGCACTTTGTCATTGTGATAGACAACACCGACACAGGACAGTATGTTTGCGGGTGTGTGGTTTAATGCAGGATCTCCTGTTTACAAAACGCCCCCCAAAATACAAGAACAAGTAAAAGAGGTTGTCGGTGGGTGCCCACATGCATACATCAACAAGAATGGCTGCTTGTGTGCACGCATGCAATGGGCCTCATTGAGTCACATTACTGCACACATGGAAAGCTGCTCTAATCTTGTGCTGCTGAGTTTCATTAAGGGCTTTAATATTCTGTTATACTGTAACATAATAGCACATGGAGCAGTTGACACGTTTTATGAAGCATGAACTTTGACAGCACTTTCCATTCAGACTGCTTCATGTGATTAATGAAGCCCCGTGTATATCCCCGAAAGTACGTGCAAAAATGTGTATTCCCACGGACCTCCCTCCATGCTTCCAATTTATTTAAGAGGCCATTGTTTTGTTTTAGTGTGTGTATTTCTGTGTGCATCTGGTGTAGGAGTGTGTGCATTCAGAGAATTCTGTGTTTTACAAAGTAATACCAACTTTTTTTTTTTGATGCAGCAAAAAATTGGATATTCCAGACTACACAAGCCCCCCCTCGACAGTCAGCGAAACCCCCAACTGAGCATTAGCAAATGCTGTTAGCTGTATATTAATGTGCATTTATACAGATACAAAGAAAAGTAGATGTTTCCCAGATCCAATTTCTACCTCAACGCTTATTTTGGAGCTAATGCGCAGATTATTTTTTTCCCATCCAAAACCTGGAGGCATTTTTTATAAAGCATCTCTGCACAAGGAATTAAATGTCTCTGGTTTTCCCTTCAGAGTGCAGGTGTAAAAGTATTGTATTTATAGACTAGTCTTTTCTCTAACAGGACCGAGGAGATCTGGCATGCCCAACATACAGGTTTGTGCAAGAACTTTCCACTCTGAGGAAATCGACATCTTAAAATAAATTTGAAATTGCAGCTGCAGCATTCTGCCAATGCATACATGCATTTTTCCACTTTCAGAGCTGATCTGCACCTTCCACTAAACACAGTAATGAAGCATGGTTTTGCTAATGCAAAGGAAAAGATATTACAGACACTCTAGATATTTTGTTATTGATTTATATTTAACTCTGGCTCCCTCCCACTCCCTGAATAAAGCTGTCAACTCAGAGAACTGCAGCTACAGTGAACACGGAGGACTGAAGATTCACCTGCAGATGTCTTGAAGGGAACGTAAAATGTTTTCCCAGAAAGTCACTAGATTTGTTGGGGGGCTCATGTGGAAATAGCATTGCTAATGGGGTCATTAAAGTGTCCAAGCCTTACTAAATTGGCAACGCGAGTAGCTTATTTACAGCTTCAATGTGATGTGGAGTTTGTTCAGTACTGGTAAAATATTCATTGTGATTAATAAGTGTGATTCTCATCTGTTTGTCCTGTAAACCTGAGCTTATCACAAACAATCTGCTGATTGAACTCCAAAACACGTCACGTCAACTAAATAGCTGCCTGAAAAATTAATACTTGTGTTCGGTTTTTGACATTTGAGATGATTTTACTATCTGGTAACACTGCCCTGCTCAGGTCTCGTGTGTGTGCCACAGACATGCTTGTATTCATGTTGTGTTAAGGGTTGTACCTCTTGTGGGTGGCCCTTGCAGTCTTTGCAGATGGGCTGAGGAGAGGAGTAGTGGTGGAAGACAGAACCGGAGAGGTTGTCGATCATCAGCATCTCCCCCTCTAAGGTATCCTTGATCAGGAGAGATACACTGTCCAACCACTGGCTCTCCTGGAACACATACGCACACGCACACGCGCACACACACATACACACACACACGGACACATACGCAGGGGACGCGGGGCGGCAGACCAGAATGCACGCAGGTGCAAACATGTGCACATGCGGACATGCGAGGACAAAGAAACACGCAGGGAAATGCATACACCATCGAAAGGGTTATAAAAGTGCCCGTGTGCATACGCTCGTATGCTTTTGCAGTTTCTTATACTCTGTGCTCACACACAAACACACACTCATGTCTCACACGTGCACATTCACCCCCACGACAGTACATTTCACACTGCATACGCCTTCCTCTCTGACATTCCTGCACTTAAAAAAAAATCTTTCACACTGTCAGAGATTATGTACAAATAAATGAGAGCAAGTCTTCCTCTCATATTCTGATGGCCTTTAGGGCTAAACACTGTTCTCTTTTTGGAAAAGAAAAAAAAAGGCTCCTCAATAATATAACTCCAAACCCTCATTAGCCAAGTAACACATAATTTTACTATCAAAGCCTTGAGCAGTGAGAGCGGTGCAATTACATTTGATATATCACCTCAATTAGGCTGTTCAATACCTTGTTGAAACAATTTAAGATTTAAGCATTTGCTTTGTGAGTTGGATATTATTAGGTTTAAAGCAATTTAGACTGAATCACTCAGGGCTTTTTCTGTGACTTAAATGATCCCTCCTTGCTTGAATCTCATCTGCCAGATTGGTTTCTGGGAAAACCAATCTGGTGGAAAAAGGAAACTACTGACAGAAAAAAAAGAAAAGAAAAGAAACTACTTTAAAAATGATGTCTGTGACTCGCAGCGGGGAACCGTATTTCACAATGAATTGGATGCATTGTGCCTGTAGCACATTCTTAACAGCCAAAATAACCGTATTACATCAGCAGATGTATCCGAAAAGATGCTGTGAAACAGGGTCACTCCTCTTCAATCCCCACGCAAGCCTACTTTCATAACACGTTTCTACAACGCTGCATATGCCTATACTTAGACCTGTTATGCAAACACACATTTCTGACTCATGCGGTTATATTACAATCACTCATGGTTCATGTTTTGAAAATGAGTGGGCTAGCAATTCAAAAGACAGGTTACTGTACTCCCAGCAATATAAATATACCTAAATCATGCTGGTTTATGAAACTGGAGTTGCACTGCCGCATTTTGGCACAAAGACAAACTGACTCTGCTACAACCAGCCTAGTGTATGCATGTGTAAGAAAGCATACTCTGTTTCTGTCTCCCGCACTCTGACAGGCCCGAGGTAGTCCATTCTGTGTAGGTTGAGAGCTTAATATAAAAATAATGTTTGATTGACTGTGGTGGCCTATGTGGTGGCCTCCATTAATAACTGTATTAGTGGACAACAATAGGGCTCGTCTGCAGGGAATGGAAGTTGAGAGAGAGGGAGAGGAGAGAGCTGAAATTAATTACTGCCTCTATCTGACTGTCACTGGCTCGCCTATTATCTGTCCTCTCTTATGCCCGTACTCTTGCTCGCTGTGCACGCGTCAACTTCCTCTAGTGGCTCCTTTAGTCCCTGTGCAACGCATTACTGGGGTTTCACTATGCACGTAAAAAAAACAAAACACTTTTTCACTGTCTAATTTGGCACATTATGAATTGCATTAGTTGTAGCAAGAATCTTTTTTTTTCTAGCTGAATGGTTTGGTAGATGAACACAAAATATTACAGCCATAGTTCTAAGTCTAAAAACAAAATACTGTGCAAAAATCTTGAGCCAGCCTTCATCTCTTTATATTTTGTTAAAGAAAATGGGAAAGCCAATCAGAGGCCATCCAGATGGTATTACGTGGTGGATCAAGATCTGACGGTACTTTTCTGCATGCATAATTCCATCAAGTTCTTCCTAAACTGCCTGTTATTTGTGGACACAAAACTGGTTCATCCCTTGAGTTAAATTGTTTTTATGCTTCAATGATTCACAGGTCAGTGTTAAGTGGCTTAACAGGCCAACAGCATTATTCAGGTACAAGGACGGGACTGAAAATGAATGAAAAAGCAGCCAATGTCCAAAGAAAAAACTGACGAATCTACAGAAAGCCTGGAGTTTGATCAAGGATTAAATTACATGAACGTCTGTCTCCTTGGAAACAAAATTTAAATAGATGAGGGGGGTCTCAAGATTTTCAAACAGTAAAGTATAATAAAATGATTTTTATTCACTGGAGGAGTAATATTATGGCAGCTTATGTCACAATGTTTGTGATTACACACAATCACTTTCACATAGACATTCAAACTGATACACGCGTACACACTCAAACCCCAGGACCTGTGCTCTGAAGATATTACATCGCTCCACCAGATCCCTCTCTGTGTCACTTGTGAGACAGTGAACCAGAGACAGAGCGAGAGACTGGATGCTGCCAGTTTATTCTCCCTGGTCTGCATTAAGTTCCTTCGTCAGCCAACTCCGAACTAAAAATGGCTCCATGCAGCCAAGTTTAGCCTACAAAGGTGAAATTTCTCATGGCAGCTGGTGAGTCATCTTTATGTGTGTGTTTCTGTGTGGAAAGCTCAGGCTATCATTAGCGATTTCATAATGAAAGCGTATGTCTCTGCTGACTGTGAGCAGAAATGAGGGACCCTCCACTCGCTCTCTCTCACACACACACACGTGCACAGATGTAGGCATTGAAATTATGATTTCAAAAGCGTAACCTGTGCACATATGTATGCAAGCTCACATAGTCTCAAATGAGTATTGAAAGGTTAATAAAGCTTAGATGGAAAAAAGCTTCAGTTACTAAGTGATTACCATTTCCCCCTCTCCTTGCTGCCTACACTGGCTGCAATGACTGCAGCGAAGAAGACGGAAAAAACTTTCATGCACAACATCTGCATCACATCACTTTAGTTGTTTAGTTTGATTTTGGAAAGTGCCTTTAATTCCTTCCTAATATCTTAACATTTCTATTATCTGGCTTTTTCAAACAATTGCCTTTGTGCGACACTGACGCCAAGTTACTGCAAAGCATCTCTTTCTTCCTTTCCCTTCACGCGTCTTTTCTGTTCCTCCCATGGACTTGTGTAAACGTTTAACCTTCCGTGCCCTCGCTTCCTTCTCTCAAAGTCTCTTAAAGGAAAAGAACAAAAGTTCTAACAAATTATACAAAGAGATCGACTGATTGAGTGTACTCGAGCAATGCGGCTGTCAGTAAATTTTTACTAAAAAAGAAATCAAGCAACGATTCTCTCTTCTCCCTCTGACATCAGAACCATTCAAACAGAAATTACTGACATTGTTTATCACTTTTGTATTCTTCGAGCTTGTTCGTCAAATATGTAATTTTCCCTGCATGAACTGATCCATTGATACTGTGTGAAGAGAGGCAAACTGACAGCCATGGAGAAAGAAATATTACAGTAATAATGCGTACAAGCGTGCTGTCTGTGCTATACCTGTGCATTTTTATTTACCTGCATAATCCCCACATACTCATCCCCGAGGAAGACTACATTAAAAAAATGATAGCAGCTCTTACAGCAAAATGTACAAAGTATATGTACAATAACAACCCTGTTTCTATAAAGGTTTGTGTGAAATGCCACTAAAAATGTTTGCAATGTTTTGTAAATCATTTATGTGCAACTGAAACACATAATGAAAATAAAACAAATGTTGAAACAAAGATGCTCTTTATGAATTTAATGTAGGCAACATGCAGGCAGGTTTTATCCTTTTCTTTAACTGCAGTCTGCATGTTTTCTATTAATGGTGAGAAGAATAGCTGGACTTTAGGAGATATATTTCCTTGTCTTCCTTAATATAGGATTTCAGCTGTTCATTTGTTATATATATTTTTTTGTTTAATAATAAGCTAGGGGTTTTGAGTGGGTGGCAGGTCTGGACTGCAGGCAGGCCAGTTTAGTATTAAATTACATGGAGAATGTAGTTTAGCATTGCCTTGCTGAAATAATGGCCTGGAAATCTCTTAGAGAGACACCTTCTTTTTAGCTTGGTTGCATCCACGACTTCCAAAAATCTTTTATTTTAGATGATTTTGATTGGTTAAACTGCAGGACAGTTTTCCACTTCATCTCAGCCCATCTTAAAGAAGCTCATGCCCAGAGAAGGCGGCAGTGTTTCTGGATCGCGTTTATATGCTTTTTCTTTACATGGAGTTTTCATTTGTGAATACAGTGAAAGCGCGTGTTTACCAACATTAGCTGAGAGAAAATCCAGTGAGCAGCAGTTCTCTGTCAAAATGTCACCGCTCAGAGGAGAATGGCCAGGCTGCTTTGAGTTTATAGGAAAGTAACAGTAATATAGATAATCAATTGTTTCGACCAAGGTGTACAGAAGAGCATCTCTGAATGCACAACATACTGTAGAAAACCCTGAAGCAGATAGGCTTACGCAGCAGAAGACCACACCGGGGGCCACTCCTGTCAGGAAACTGAGGCTACAGTTTCCTGGCTTACCACAACTGGGCAACAGAAGACTGGAAAAACATTGTCTGCAACCAATAAATCTGCAGCAACTTTGTGATGGTATCATGTGAACATGGAGGAAAGTTTCCAACACCTCACTGAATCTATGTAACAAAGGGGATCCAACCAGTTACTACTCAGTTTCAACATTTGATATATTCTCTTTGTACCAGTTTCAATTGTAAATGATTTGCAAACTTTATAATTGTTTATATTCATTTTACACAGCATCCCAACATCAAAAAGAAGGTTGTAATTGGCCTGTGTTTCCATGGTTTTTGAGTAAAACAGTGTCTTATGGTACTTTCTATAACCTTGCAATAAGCAGAATCCACTCTATTTTAAACAGTGGACACTGCAGAAAGGAGTAAATATTTGGGCAACTATTCTTTATCCCCATTAGAGATGTGGAACTACTGGATTACTACTATTCTAAACAAACTCATTCTCTGCATAAAGCTCAACACTGACGCTAAAAAACAAAACAAAAAAGTAATGCTAATATTTATCTCATCCTTACTTTCAAACACATTCACGTTTGTTCACACACACAAACACCTTTCGCACTAAAACAAAGATGCTTGTGTACTGTCTTTTGCTCTCTCTCACACATGCAGACACACCCACACACACGCACGCACACACACGCACACACATACTCACTTGTGCTGGTGAGTACATAGTCTGGCTGGAGTCACTGGAGTTATATGGTCCCTGGTGTGCAGTGATCACTGCATGTCGCATCTTTCTCCCTCCTTCGCCCTTCTCTCCTCTGGCACTCCCTCTGTCTCTTCCTCCCGCTATGCCTCCAGGCCCTGATCCAGCAACGACCAGTCCTTTGTCCACCCCCCCACCCCCGCAACCGGGGGCGCCCATGCAACAGAGGGTGCACTGGGCCAACTCCAGCTCAATTTCTGCATCCATCTCCGCCTCCTCTTGGGCCTCCTTGTTGGAGTCGTCCAGGTGCTTCATCAGCACAGCCACCACCACGTTGATGAGCACAAACTGGGCGGTGAGCACGAAGGAGACAAAGTACATTGGCGAGATAAACTGAAGGCTTGGATTGCAGGCATAGTCCACATCAGTACCGTGGTCTGGTGGGCACTCCCGCAATGTATCCTGGTCAGGCAGAGGATGAGGAGAGAGGCGGGTCAAGGGTAGGTTTACATGATGAGGCAACAAAATAGATAAGTTTTTTTGGATAAGGCCTTCTGGCGGTACAGGAAGTAATAAGACTCTTTGTTTTAAATTTGGAAAGTCACAGAGATGCTGAGACGACAAGTCAAAATTTAAATGTCATCACCTACTACTGCTGTGAGCTCAGTCATGCCACAACTTAATCAAAGTCTTCATTCACCAAAGAAAACATTTTAATGGTAGAATTATGTTTCTCCTCCTAACGAGGCTCTTTGTAATCACGACAGCTTGTATTATCATCATCATACACATCTATGCAGAACAACAGGGGCCGTTTTTCTTCTTTTTCTTCCTTTTGGAAAGTTATTAGTGGTTTTCCGGTCTGGTTAACATGTGCGCAGCGGAGATCAGGCAGAGAAGAACCAAAGTGACAAGTGTTTTCTGGAGGAAGTACACATATCTCACCCAGGCTGTGACCACACATAACAATTTTAGCCCTCTGAGCTGAAGCTGGTCTTTTCTGTCTAATTTGCTTTGACATTTACACACCCTGTGCCCCTTCACCAAACTCCCATCATTTCTTCATCCTTCTTCATCTTCATTTTACATATTTTTACTCTCTCCTCATCTAAGTCTCCGTTTTCTAATGCACAGTCTCCCTGCTTTGCATTTCTGCTGTAATCCCCCCCACCCCCAGAGAGGAGAAAGCATAATAACTGGTCAGTTCTTTTAACCCCTTTCAGTTCCTCTCATCTTCCCTCTTATTACAGTCGGTTAGTGCCTCCTTTTCTCCACACTGCAATCTCCCTCATTATTTCCTCCCCTACTATCGTCACTGCATGACTAATTACCGCTTTCTTTTTCACTAAACCAAAGCAGGTCTAACCTTTCTCACAGCCCAGGTAGCAAGTTGATGGATAAAATGGCTAAGATTTACTCAGAGGGGCACCATCTGTGGCCCACTGTCCTGCGTCGTGGCCCGCTACCATCCACGTTGCCTGCATCAAGTGTGTGTTTAATGGCCCACAGCCGACACGCGCCAGCATTATCGCCGTCTCCTGCGCAGCCTTGGTGCGTAGGGGGAGACGTGATAACTCCTGGTGGAAGTGATTTCAGAGGAAATTGGTGTGTGTGTGTGTGTGTGTGTGTGTGTATGAGGCACTGACTCCCCTCATCAGCAGGGAAATCAGTGATCCCGGTGCTGAGCAAACACATTTCCTTTTCATTGCTATCATTAGCGAGAAGGCTAGGATGGTTGAAAGAATTAGATTTCACTATTAAACAGTTTGTGTCTTTAATAGTGTTTTCTTTCAGTATGGTTTGTCTATTACCCCGTGTAGCATCAAATTGGAGCCTTTCACGAACACTAAATTAGGCAAAGTAGATGGAACCAAATATGTTCTTATGCTATACGTTTATACCTTCATGATGCCATTCCAGTTGTCGCCCGTTGAGACTTGAAACAAGGTAAGAAAGGCCATGCCAAAGTTTTCAAAGGTAGCGTGACGACTCATACCCTCACAGGGGTAGTCTTCATTGCAAACTGAGAATAAAAGGGATGAAAAGAAGAGGAACATATAAAAAGAGGAAAATGGATTACAGAACGGACTGTTAATTTAACAATCAACACTTTACATCCTAAAAACTACAACATGCTAACAAAATCTCTCCAAGTAAGACAACCCTGTAAAAATACAGTCTGTTACCTAAAACTATCAGATTCAGCAAAAATCTTTAGTTTATATCTCAAAACAATCTTTAGGATGTTATATGAACTCACCTAGTTCTCCAAAAAGCTCTACTCCTAAGGCGGCGTAGATGAAAAACAGCAGCATGAAGAGCAGGCCCAGGTTACCCACCTACAACAGGCACACACAGAAGGGACGACATCATGTGCTTGTGCTCAATCTGAAGGAATTAAGAACTTTCTAAAGAGCACCGATGGCAGGAACAAACTGCACAAGAGGGTTTTTTGTGAAAAGCAATAAAAATTTTAAACACAAATTTATGCACATACGCAGTAACTAAATACATTCACCAGACACTTTACTAAGCACAACTGTTCAACTGATTGTTAATGCAAATATCTACTCAGCCAATCACATAGCAGCAACTCAATGCATTTCAGCATTTTACAGCTTTTACAGGATTTTCAGATTTTACTTTTTCCAGTGTAAAGTGCTTTGGAAGAAACCGGCTCTTCTTTTCATTAAACAAATCAGCAAGAAATATCAAACACCGAGTGATGGATATGCATGAACCTCATCCATTATTCCAGCTTGTTCTGTCATGCTCCTCTCACCCTGCTTGGTTCTGTAAACACAGACTTTAACACTACTAAAGCCATAATGCTTCTGTGAATTTTTCAGCTAGAGCTTCTGGGACTTGGCTTGGTTCCGTGCCACAAAGCAGCCTTCTGTTGCTACAACCTAATAGTGATGATGCTGTATGGTGAAAACTCAAAAATTTCTAATCCTATTAAAGAAATACAAAAGCTACCCTCCTATTCAGTGCCTTTAATGCTCTGGAAGCAGCACTGTTCCACTGAGAATGAGAACATGCTCTGTACTCAATGCACAGAGGTTTTTCAAGGAAACTGTTCTCGAGATTTTTTGCAGTTCAGCTGAAAAATACTGCATCAACGTTATGGCAAAGACAGAATTTGTTCAGAGGAAATTACACATCAGCTGTTGTGCAAATGAAGTTTATAAAGAAAAGTGTGTTGGGATGCTTTGCCAGAATTTTTGTTGGCTCTGTTTGAAGCAGAGTTTATAATGATGCCTTGTTGAAGAGGAAAATGGTAGTGGAAAAGAGAGCTTTGATAGTAATATCTGGTTTAGAGGGAGTGCATCCAGTAAATGGAAGCCAAGTCAAACAGCTGTGACTACAATTTAGTTTATTTGTCAAGAAATTTCAGAGAAGGACATTTCCAGAAAAGAAAGAAAAATATAGTGGAATTCATTTAAACCATCTCTTTCATGCTCGGGGTTTAAACATGCTGAAGGCTTTTTTTTGTTCCTTTATCTTATGAAAAATATTTCAAAATGTGTTAAAAGGGATTTTTTTTCAAATAAAACTCATTAAGACTTCATTCTCTTTACTTTAATTTTGATGCTGCCAATGGCGAGTCAACAACAGCATTAGTTCAGGTGTGCAAGAAAGGTAAGCTCAGCTGTGATGCCGACAAAATATCTGGCCAATTACGCAGGCCTACAGCCTGATCTGTGATCCCCTAGTAACAACCTGTCGCTAGGGAAAAGAGTGCATTCCACAGTGAGGCGGTGAGTGGTTATAGGAGTTTTCTGGCTGCTGCTAGTGTGAAACTTTTGGCACGGCACTTAAAACTGCTTTGATTGTTTTGGTTGCTAGCAGGTTGCCGCAGTCACCATGGAAGATGGTAACTTGCCTGCAAACACTTATCAAGTTTTTCCAAACAAGTACCAAGTGTCACTTTTTGAAATGGAACGGTTGCAGCGGTAAGGCAAAGCCTTTAGTTGTGAAGGTGACCTTTTATTTCCAGTTATCGGTATTACAGCTTGGAGAGTGTTTGCAGACGACTTGACATCTTCCATGCAAACTGCAGGCAATGGTAATCTGTAATTTAAGGAGGATATTGGTGTAGCACCCACTTTGTGACTGATTTCACCTGGTGTCAGCCAGCAACCTCCAGCAGCCACTTCCCAGCGGTCAGGGAATACACATTTTTTCCCTAGCTGGGACCTGTGTGACAGAACCTGACAAAACATGCTTTATAAACTATAAAAATGAACTTTCTTATGTAGGCAAATACATCATATTAGGTCTGTAAATACAGGACTGAAAGTGATGGCAGTAAACGCATTGTGTCCACACAGTTTGCATCTCTTTGTGTTGCTTAGCAAATCAATAATGACGCAGAAACAATCAATACAGGTTTTGCTAGTCTAGTATTAAGACTAATAATCTATTAAATGAAAACGATTGACTACTTTGCTCTTTCTTTAGAATCGGTTTGGCTGAATGATGATTTCATTTGGTAACAAACATGGACACTAACTGCTGCTTTTCAAAGCCTGATTGTCTTCTTAAGGGAAAATGGATTTCTAAGTAGCATCCGCAGTTTCAGCAACCCTTCCTACAGTTTTGTCAACCATATCTACAAAAAACAAACAAACAAAAATAAAAACAAAACAAAACAAAACAAAAAAACCCCAGAATGCACATGTGGCTTGACTTTAGTGCTAACGTGGCATGACTGTTCACTATTAGTGAACGGCGGGTTGCAGCCATTTTGCAGTTAGGGAGAAAAGATTAATGGAGAACGCTTGTGGGTAAATGACTTTGTCTTGCTGCCTGTTTGTGAAGACAAGCCATGAAAATGCATTTCTTAACACGCCACTGAGCTATTAAGTTTACACACGCATACAGTGTATGGATCCCTCATTACATCTCCATGTCTTGTCATGACCTGTTAACTGCATAAACTGAGTGTGCTACTTATGAAGTATTCAAATGATTTTTTTGTCTCATAAATTATTATTGTAGCAGACATTTGTCACCGTGTGCCACGGTAGCATTATTCATATTCCACACCCTCCTCTGGCATTATCAAGCATTTGCCTGTTCAGCTGAATCCTTAAGCCTTTGTTGAAATGTCAATACTCTTCTCAATATCCTATGTGATGCAATGAAATAAAGCTGGCAGCTAGCCATTTCATTTTCACTGTGAAATATAGCAAGGTTTCACCTGAGGTTAAATCTCTCACCAGGTGTAATGCAGTCACTCTCACTGTTTCAATACCTCAGCACACACACACACACACACACACACACACACACACACACACACACACGCACGCACGCACACGCACGCACACGCACACACACACCTCCTGGAACTGTTTAATTAGCCCTAGTTTTAATTACCTCCCCT
>VOQJ01016342.1:0-11294 GCA_015052665.1 Apistogramma diplotaenia | reverse complement strand
TCAACACACCAACAGCTCCTGGGAAAACTATTCCAATACAAGTAACGTTTTGGGCCGAAGTGCCCTTCTTCAGACTTAACTTGGTAATGCTACACACCTCTTTAAATACACCCATTGGGACTCAAGTCAGGTGTCAAGTGCCATTCAATGTCCCAGAGAAAAATCTGACACAAAGGGATGTTGAAAATCTGAATATACAACACAATAATCTCTGTCAAGAAGACTAAAAATTGTCAATAATAATCAAATTAGTGTAGCATCTCCAACACTAATAAAACAACACAAACAACATAATTCACAAAAGCAATACTCACAATTTAAGAAAAATATAAATAGAAGATTAAAACTAGAAAAAACATATTAGTCCTTACCTTCATATATTAAAGACTATGAACTTTCTCAGACTGACTCGGATCATCCAGTTTGCAGATGATCCTCACCTGGTGACGTTGGACATAGAATCGCTTAATACACATGTGCTATTCCAGGCATGCATGACGGCGGCCGCCCACTTCTCGGACCAGCGATCCATCTTGACTCCTTCTACTACTAGTATTATTCAACTCATAAAAACGGTCCTGACTCACAATTACTTCATGTTTGGATCAGACTAATTTTTATAGATCTCACGCACCAGTATTGGGATCTAAAAGTTTTGCCTTGTTATATGTCGGTTACCTTGAACCACATGTCTTTGATAGTAGAGTTAATCCACTTTTACCTCTGATTTCTTACTGGAAGAGGTACATAGATGACATTTTTTTCACATGGTCTGGTTCTGTTACCCAACTGTTCGCGTTTTGTCAACAAAAACACTTACAATCTTAACTTTACCATGGAATATGATGCTCGGTCTATACATTTCTTAGACATAAGATTATATAGGAGTGGCAACCATCTTGAAACAGATTTACTCCATAAAAGTACAGATTCGAATACAATCCTGCATGAATTATCTTTCCATGCGGCCACTGGACCCAATGCAGTTTTACTCATCAAACATCCACGTTCTGTCATCCATGGTCAGGTAAGCTGTACACCATAAAAGGTCACATTACATCCAAGACCAATAACAATACTTATATGTTGAAATGTCCATGTAGTCTGGCTTACGTTGGCAAGACAACAAGACCACTTAAAACCCATATTTCAGAATATTCGCAACCACAACACCAAAAGCTCTGTAGCATTACATTTCACACAGGCCACACACAATGTCTCGACCCTGCAGCTTTTTGGCATTGAAATGGTTTCTCCTTCACCACGTAGAGGTGGTGTCAATACCCTTCTGCTTAAGAGATACTGGATTTTCACTCACAATGCTCTTTCCCTATTCGGGCTTAATGAAGAATTAGATTTACGACCCTTTTTATAATCTACCTTTGTTATTGGTTGCCACCCCTATGTGTTAATGTAGTAGTCTTAACTTTTCGAACATGACGTTGGTTTCATATGTTTCTATCATAGTTTATAAGTAAATCTCATTTCTCCAATCTCATTGTACAGCTGCATAATGACAACAAAGGCATTCTATTCTATCCTAAAGCCGAGGATCCACTTAAATTCTGTTGTCGACTTGATATGTGTCCCTGACTAAAATGTTTTTTCTAGTTTTAATCTTCTATTCACGATATTTTTCTTATATTGTGATTATTGCTTTTGTGAATTATGTTGGTTGTGTTGTTTACTTAGACGTGTTGGAGATGCTATAGAGAGACTATTGTGTTGTACATTCAGGCTTTTTACATCCCTTTTTGTCAGATTTTCCTCTGGGACATTGAATGGCACTTGACACCTGACTTGAGTCCCCATAGGTGTATTTAAAGAGGTGTGTAGCATCACCAAGTTAAGTCTGAAGAAGGGCACTTCGGCCCGAAACATTACTCGTTTTACACATAGTATTGGAATAAAGTTTTCCCAGGAGCCGTTGGTGTGCGGACCCCTTTTTTGCTTCCAAGAAAACATAAAGGGCCTGAGGCAGCAGTGAAGCAATTAGACTTACACCCAAAATGCCATAGAAGCTAAAATAAATATTCCACTGCAGTAGATTTCTCAGAAAAAAAGTCGGCTTTGTTGATGGATGATTTTTTTCCCTGCTTTCCTGTTAAGGGTCATCTGTGGTATTTCACCCTCTTTTACTCAGATCTGTGCAAATCTCTGGACAGCAAAGGAGAAAACCCCTGCTCCAATTATGGATCTCAACAGCAGACTTTCACAGTGTGAGAGTCAATAAATATGTGAAAATGACCCAGCTCTGTGTTCCGCACCATCATAAACCACAGACTTGTTGATGCAGTAAATGGCAGTCATGTTAGTGTTGATCTTTTCACACAGGAGTGTGGCTGCTCCTCTGCATCAGCCCATTACAGCTGTTGTAGCATCAGTTGAAAAGCAAGCAAAACGTGCCGATAACATTTCTTCAGAGATGCCCTTCATAGCAAGGGTCTCCAGCCGGATGTCAAAGACAGCAGCCCCAGTCCATGACTGCAATTCGACAAGTTGAAATGTGAAGCCACAAATCTCACTTTTGAAGGGAAGCATCAGCATGTTGCGAACACCAACTGTAGTAGTGTATTTTTATTTTTTAGGATTTTCATTCTTGTACAGTCTGACAAATTTGTGCTGTGAATCCTTTTCATTTTTCTTTTGGATGCTGAAATAGTGGACTCCCACCCCACGCACACACGCACTCACACAAAGTGTCATTAGAAACATGTCTCCAAAATGTTAAGATAGGGCAAAAAAAGGATGGATCAGTAAGCAGTAATAAAAATAAATAGCTGGAGGAACATTTTGCAACTAATTAGGTTAACTGGCAACAGGTCAGTAACATGATTGGGTATAAAAAGAGCATCTTGGAGATGCAGAGTTTCTTAGAAGTAAAGATAAGCAAAGGTTCAAAAGCCTGCATCTCTGATGGTATGGGAGCACATTAGTGCCTATGGGATTGGCACTTTGCACATCTGGAAGGGCACCATCATTGCTGAAAGGTATATACAGGTTTCAGAGCAGCATGTGCTTCCATCCAGAAGATGTTATTTTTTCACAGAAGGCTTTGCAGATTTTAGCATTACAGTGCCTAACTACATACTGCTTCTATTACAACAACATGGCTTCGCAGTAGAAGAGCCTGAGTGCTAAATTGGCCTGCCTGCAGTCCCGACTTTTCACCAGCTGAAAACATTTGGCCCATCATTAAACAAACAAACAAAAAAACGACAAAAAAGACATGAGTGTTGAGCAGCTAGAATCCAGTTTTCTCCGTTTCAACATTTGATATGCTTTCTACGCGCAATTATGACAAATTTTTCTGTTACTGTTCAAGTGTAGAGCCAATAAAATTCAAAAAGAAGGATTTGTAGAGCTGATTCAGTATTGTAGGTTACATCAATAATAAAATAATTTATTAATGGGTTCCTGAAGGGAAGTAAACATGGGGCGGCAGGATTGAGGCTGATCTCAGCATTTACTGCAGATGTATTTTTCTGACTTCCAGAAAAGCCTACGCATTAAAAAAAATCCTATTTCTTTTCTTCTCCTTTGAAATACCAAGGAAAAATCTTTGTAAGACGTTTAAACTGACATTGATCATGGCCTGGGATATTTTTCATATCTGCTGGAAAAAGCCTTCCTGACAGTCGCATCAGGACAAATGCACATAAACTTTCTTTGTGTTCCTCACACATTCTCTCATTCACTCTCGTTCTCTTATCTGCACATATCACACTCCGAGGCAGCGGGTGGGCAGTTAACAGGTTGTAATTGTCACTCAGGTCTAGATCCTGAGCCAGTGTGATGGTATACCAACATACGTCACAAGAGAGAAGAGAGAGTGACAACGAAACTGAAATGCTCGGAACGAGCTGAACACTTTCAGAAGCAGAGAGAAAGCGGGGGCGGGGGGACGGCTGCGAGATCTTTGTTTTCACACCATGGACGGGTTACCTGTGAGAGCGCTGTGTGAAAGCTGGAGCAGAGAGCTGTCAGTGGTGTCAAACCACCTCAGCAGAACACCAATAAAAGCCAATAAAATTCAAAAAGAAGGATTCATTTAGAGATCACCTCACACGTATATCCTTGATTTTACTTGTTAATATTAGTAGTTTAGTCCTCACATGTGCGCTTGGCCAAAGAGTTTGGGTGAATGCTCGCAAACGTGATGTACCTCCATATCAAAAAGTAGTGCATCCCTGATGTACATACTGATTTTGCTTTTAGTATTTACCTTATTTTAGAATCAGAATAAATAATCTAAATAGGAATAAAAGATGTAAACTCCTGAGTTAGAAATGGCATAGCTGGCATTCTAGTGAAAGGTCAAGAGGTTAGCAGTTTGCAGGACTCTTCTCGCACTTCATTCTCATTATTTTCGAAACTGTACAAGTTTCAGTCACACTGTTGGCAGTGAAGTCATCTTGTCGCAACTTTTTGGTTAATTAACTTGAGATATGCGATATTATATTATTTATCTGTCTACCCTCATTATTTGCTACCATTGTTTTGAAGCAGCAGTCTGCCAGTTGCTAAGATATTTCCTACTCCTCCATTTTAGTTCTCATTATCTGTTTTTTTTACCCTCTGTCACTTTCCATTCTTCTCCCCGCTTTGTCCAGTCGTCCCAAAAATGGATTTAATCTTCTTATTCAGATTTCATGTTTTCAGCAAGACAAATGCTATAGTATTCTGACATTGTGACAGCTGTTTTTCTATTTAACAGTGTTGTCTTTCCAAATGTATTTTGGCCTTAAATCAAATCTTAATTAAAGCTTCTTTATTTATAAAGAGGAAAAACAAATTCATCTTCGCAACTCTAAAAGTTTACCTTGTATTTGGACTACAGTCATATCAGTTTCTCATTCATATGTACAGTGAAACTAACACCATATTACACTTTGCAGTCATACTACTTACAGCTAATTGTGGAGTATCTAGGAGAAAGGAAACATCACAAACTGAATTCTTACAACGGTGGCATCATATTACAGTACCGCACTCAAATTCAATGAGCTCTTTAGAAGAACTACGTGTTTGATTTTATACACCTGTGGCAATGGGGCTGAAAACACCTGAATTCAAAGATTATGAGGTGTTAGCCAACATTTTTGTCCATATGGACAGAACTGAGTAACAGCCCTGTTCAGAAGAGTCCCATCCCCTGTGGGAGTACCACACTTCACCAAATGCTCAGAATTGGTTGTGTGATTAAGCGATGTAGCCCAGTCCTTTTGTCCGTATACTGTATATACTGTATGTGTATGTGTGGGAAAACAAAGAATGAAGTCGTTCTAGATGAGAAACTACTGGTAAATTAAAAGCAAAAACAACAGAACATTCTTTGGGCATTCTTCAGTACACAGCCGAAGAAAACTGATAAATAATGCAAAGGAAACACAAACATTTTTTGTTTGGCGTTAAATTATTACTTGAGGTCCCACTCCATTATTTTCTGTTTCTTCGGTTCCTGCTGTCACCGATGTTCCACAGCAAAAGTCACAGTCACAGAAATGGTGGTACTGAAGGTATTAGAGGAGTGTGGCATCAGCTGTGAGGTCACAAATCATGCATAAGAGCCACGGAGTGCACTTAAATCATGGATGTAGCCTCCGGGTCTAAAAAGTGAAGCCAATGTGAAAATGCCTTAAACCTCCATAATAACAAGCAGGTGCTGGGCGACTCCTTTGGTGGCAGAAAGAAGCTCATTTGTAGAGAAGGTCAAGAAAAACAAATGTACTTCAATTTTCCTAAAATAAAAGTGTTTTATATTATGGGGGATTCATTTGTGTTCCCAAATGTGGGCAAGTCTCCACAATTTAAAGGTCTAAACCATTTTAAAACCATTTTCTCGCTGAATTGGATTTGCAGATTTTTATTAAGTTCTGCTTTTCGCCCTGTAGTGATCTCGCTCCTGCTCTGCACAGTCTAACTACAGTGTTTATATTTGAACACAACCATGTGATTACATCACTTGTCAGAGACCTAATTTGTACTGTGTTGCAGGGTACGTAACCTACTTAGTAGGAGTTATAGCTCACTGTAATGTCTCCCCAGTG
Organism: Apistogramma diplotaenia; assembly: GCA_015052665.1. NCBI lineage: Eukaryota > Metazoa > Chordata > Actinopteri > Cichliformes > Cichlidae > Apistogramma > Apistogramma diplotaenia. Next base: position 5,244 of record VOQJ01016342.1, on the reverse strand, counting down.
GCCTCCTAAAGCTAAGGAGTGTCAGCGAGTGTGTGCGCGTGTGTGTGTGTGTGTGTTTCTAAAAGCAATGTAAATTTCCAACACAGCAACACCCACATTTTCACATTTTATTTCCTCCCTCATTGTCCCCACTGAAAGAGACGCAAACAAGTTAAACCAATGATATTTGGACATATACAGGCATCATAAAACAACCCCAAATATTCACTTATACATTCAGACTTTTTTGTAAAGATGATTTTGAATTTTATCTCTAACATCTTTAGATAAATTCTATCATTTCACATAAATAAGTATTAAAAGCCTCCTTCTCCAGTGCTGGGTAGTGATAGTGTTGTAAAAACATAGAATTTCTAAGGTTAATAAAATGTCCTTTTGAAGAGATCATATTTTAATCCAGTATCTCTGCAGCTGTGCAAGCCAGACACTGTGAAATCCAGTCATCTGTCTTACAAAATCCATGCTGTCGCATCTGCAAATCAAATCTGCCTATTAACTGTACCATGAAGACAGCAAATGAGCTACTCCCAAATGGCCTACACCAGTCTATCACCTAATAGATACAGAGGACTGGAATATTCTACACAGTATCCCAGGACACCCTGTCCAGCTGATGCAGCAGCTGTTATCAGAATGCGACGGATGCATGTAACCGGCACAAACACTGAAAGGATGTCACCTGGGCCACCTGGCTTATACAACTCTGGTTTGTGCCTTGTGACTGTGCAAACATGGGGTATATTTAGTCTTTAATATATTCATCACAGGCTTTCTACCAGCTCTCTTTCTCAAATGATTTTCACTTTAGCTTTGAAAAGTTGGCAAAATGCTTTAAATAATATTTTCACCAATCATATAGCAGTCAAGAGCATTTTGTCGTCTAATTTTATTTTTATTCAAGCATAAGTGATTCAGTGAATTAAAAATTATCCCATCTGACATCTGTTATTTATTCGTGCCTGGCCTCACTATGCCAGGAATAGGTGTGTGCAGTTACACTAATAATTCATTAAAGTCATTTTACACACTTTCCTTTGCCAGGGACATTCTCGGTGCATTAATTTCCATAACATTTACACCAAAGATTCCGAATGCTTCTAACTGCAAATGTGTGTCTGGGTCTTGTATTTGTACGTTTTTTGTTTTTTTTTGTTCTTTTACCAATGTGATGTAACACCAGATAGCAGTTGCATCATTCATTTTGATGGTCTTCTAAATCTGACTCACAACTGTCCAGGCTTCAGAGACAGCGGGATGAAACATACACGCATAACTCTTTTACGCATTAGTTGTGAGAGAGGAAACAGGCAGGGAGCAATAAAAAGATGATGAGATCACAAAGACACCTTTATGTTCTTTAAATCACCTTAACGGGTTTAAGTGACATTAGGGTGACATGGGACGAGTTAATGCTTTTGAAAAGAGCATATGCAAATATTAATAAGGTTCTTGCTTAAAAAAAAAAAATCCTTCCTCTGGCTACAACCCAATTATCATCATAGCAACCACTAGTGTTGTGACAGCTAAGTTGGAGAAGTAAGTCTAAACTGTAGAAGCATTGCAGCAATCCTTTGTATACCATGTTCAGCTCATAATGACTAAAGTTATTTAATAATTTGCCTATGCCAGTTATGCTAACTGTTGTGAGTCCCTCATCTTGAAAGAAATCCATTGCCAGTTCACTGCATTGCCCTTGTAAGTTCTATTGGTTTAACGGAGAACTTGCCAACAGCTTTGCCATCCCCTGATACAGCACACGTCATCAAAAATCAGGCCGGCTTTACAAAGTTAAGTCTCATTATTGAAAACATGCACAGACATGCCATCAATTATTCATAGTAAGTTACTTTTAAAGAGCCTCTTAATTTGCATAATGGGCCATGATCATAGCTCCGTGTTATTGCCCAGTAAGGAATCGGTGAGGGCAGGATGGGAAACTGCTTCTCCTCTCCTGGACTTTATCGCTCACTTTTACTATGTTTATCACTCTCTCCACCCTTGCTGTGTTTGCAATCACGTGTCACATCAAATAACACAATCTGGCTTCTGCAGCTTTAGTGTGTGAGCGTGCACGCGTGCATGTGAACTTGTACTACTTACCTTATGGGGCTATTACTCTGTTTGGAGTGGATAACCTGCATCCCTGTCCTCTAAAGTGACGGGAGCATGGCTGTTTGTTTATGTGTGTGTTTGTGTGTATGTGCCAACAGTGTCGATTCACAGCCACCACTTACATGTTTCCCCAGTTTGACTTCACTGTTCAGAATCAATACTACAGTATACAATATACACTACATCATTATCTCTGAGCTTTCTTTCACCCTCTAAAAGCTTCCTGTAGCTTCCAGTCAGAGTCTGGATTCTGGTTGAAGGTATTTTCCTCACTATTTGTTTAAATAATTATTGCACACTTTCTGTAAATCTTATAAACTTCATTTCACTTCTCAAACATCACTGTGTTCGTCTGCTGTATGATATATTTAACTGATAATGCTGATCCAAACAACCAATGATTTATGAAGGAAAATCATGAAAGTTATTGGGGTGCCCAAACTTTTATTTGAAAAAAGAATATGTTCCACATTTTCATAGGTAGTGTTACTGTATAATTTGACACCACTGTGGGACTTAAAATTTAAGTTGTCACTAAATCACACAAAAGTGGATTGTAATAGTTTATATTAAAATGATATTACATTATTCCCACTGGTGTTTTCTGTTAGGTCTCAGCAGCAATATTTGTTTTAGTAAAATGATGTGCAGGAGAGAGCTTTTTTGAGAAGCAGTCAGTAAACCCCACATTCACAATGGAAGCAACACCAAACACATATAGTGGAAAAGTTGGACACTAAATTAAAATGAGAATATGATAAAAGATTACCCTTACTACTTGGAGTTAAACTGTAAACAAGTAGACATGTGAACAGAGAAACAGGAGGACAGTTAATGTGGTTAATATGCAGTGCAGGTTTTTAGTGTTTAACTACAGGGTAGAAGAATGACAGGGAAAGTCCAGTACCATAACCTACAGTCCAAAAACCATATTTCATCAGAAAAGAAAAATAAAAGATACTGGTTTAAAAATAATCACTTTGGAGCATTTGAAACAACTGCAGAGAGTCAGGCAAGTCCTGAAGAGTCAGCTGAATGGGAAGAACAAGATCCTGGCAATTAATACAAAGCTGGTAAAAGGAGGAAATAGAAGTCACTAATATCAAGACATGAAAGCTCCATGCAGGGAGGGTTTCACCCCAAATCCAGCACCCTGAGACTGTACGCTAAGTGGAAGGAAGTAGGCTGAGGACTAGTGAGTGTCAGAACCACTATCCTAGATAAACAACAGAGATCCACAAAGGATCATGTGCCTTCGTGTTGGATTTGATGTCAGTGGCTTCCATCTCTTCCTTTGGCCAGCTTATAATCCCAGCAGGGTATCTGACAACTGGCAGGTCGATTATGAAAATCCACTGTGGTTTCCTACGGTTTCTGCATTAAAACCTTAGGAAAACATAGTGGATTTTTGTAAGGGGTTCTTCCCATTCAGTGCCTACATCTTGTACACTGCTTTCCTCATTACACCTTTCTGCAACTTTGAGAGCTGGCTAACTTCATACTGTATTGTATTACTGGGGCTTGGTACCCAATCTTGGAGTGTGGGGATGATCAAATCTGCCCCCTGACCTGCCGTCCTGTTTCCCCCTTGCTGTAGCATTTTGAGTTGTACCTTGTGGGATAGCAGTTGCATACACTGAGCTACAAATTGTTTCACCCTCAGTTTGGATGTTGGGTTTCGAAGAATCGGTAGGTCCATCCTCCTCACGTAACCCCTTTTGGTGGGATTACATGTGTAGTAGCATTCCAACATTTCCCCAGTTCTCATCTCATGTCCATTTATGCCGTAACCTTCTAGTTCCAGTAACCCACTTATGCCCTGCTCCCTCAACACCTAACGTGGACCTTGTTAAACCAGGCGACCCTTACTGGATGCATACCCTGGCTGGAATTCGAACCCCTGACCTCCTATTACATGTGGCCACATAGGATTTGCATATTTATATATTTATCATATTTATCATGACATAACATGAGAAAACATGCATATTTTTTCCTTTATTCCCAAAGGGAGCTTCATTTATTCATCAAATCATATCGGATTCCTTTAACAAAGTTTTAAAGCCTCGCCAGCAGTAAATAAATGCGGATGCTTCACACGAGGCATGTTGACACCTGAGATGAACAGTGGACTGACAGCCTACTGTCAGCCTATTTACAACAGATTAATGCTGGACAGAGGGTTTGGAGTAACTCAGGGGTAAAAATAGAATAGCTTTATTGTCATTATATAAAGTACAATGAGATTACTGGAGAGTAAAATGTAAACTATTGCAAAACCTTTAAATGACATAAAAAAATTTTTCCTGATCTATTGTTAAATATCGATATTATTCAAAAAGTTCAAATATAGCGTGGCAGACTTATCTGACAGACATTTCAGAACTGACAATAATAGCTAGAAGTCCTCATGTGAGTTGTCCCTCAAGGTTTAAGCCTGGGGCCAACCCTGTTTTCACTATATGTTACTCATGGGTCACCTACCATCACTTATCTGATGGTACACAGCTGTACTTGGTGTTATTTTTAACCATTTGAATTTTGAGTCAAATCTGTCTTTTTCTTTCAATCTAAGAAGCACTGCAACAATTCAATTTCAATTTATTTATTTACAATCAAGCCTCTATTGTCATCCAATAATTTATAACTTTTTGAACACACTTTAATTTTCTCACATTTTCATTACTGCAACTCACTTTTCATTTGCATCTCTCAGTCCTACTTAGCCTGTCTTTAATCGGTCCAGAACACAGTATGTCCAGAATGCTGCTTACAAAAACTAGCCAGTGCTCACCCCTGTGCTTAGTTCCCTTTACTGGCTTCAAGTCAAATTTAATATTCATTAAAAATTTTATTAATAACATATGTACAGTAGTAAAGCCCTAAAGTACATTGCCAGGTTCTTGTGTATATAGCAGAGCTACTGAGACAGTTTCTTATTTCTTCAACTTTGAAAAATTTCCATATGTGCATTCTGTGATGTATTAAAATGATTGGTACGCACACACACACACACACACACACACACATCCTTGTTTATAATTATATATATATATATATATATATATATATATATATATATATATATATAAAAACACTGACCACAATCAGCTGGTTAATACAGTAGGTCCA
>VOQJ01016340.1:0-31290 GCA_015052665.1 Apistogramma diplotaenia | reverse complement strand
GTATTTCCTCCCTGAGCCTGGTTCTGCTGGAGGTTTCTTCCTGTTAAAAGGGAGTTTTTCCTTCCCACTGTCACCAAGTGCTGCTCATGGGGGGTCGTTTTGATTGTTGGGTTTACTATGTAATTACAAGCGCCTTGAGGCGACTGTTTGTTGTGATTTGGCGCTGTATAAATAAAATTGAATTGAACCGAATTGAACATGAAGAAATTAATGCGTTTACAACCATAGAGGGTGATGTCATTAGGCATTCCTTTGTGTGGACTGGCACAAGCAGTGTACTACTAGTGCTGGTCCCTGCCCAGATAAATGGGGAGGGTTGCATCGGGAAGGGCATAAAATATTTGCCAAAACAAGTATGTGAATCATAAATAATGAGATTACCATTCTGAGAAACCTTTGTGCTAAGCTACAGTAGATGAAGTTTATCACAGAGACGTGGCCAGCGGTGGCTCTGGAGACGGAGGTAGAGTGGATTACCTACCAACCAACGGTCAGTGGTTCAAGCCCCTGCTGAAGCATCTCTGAGCCCCGAATTTCCCCCGATATACTCAGAGTGTGACTCTGCGCATGATGGATATAAAGTGTTTAAAGGCATATAATTAGGCTCTGTATGATTGTAGTAAAAAAGTGCTCAGGTAGACCAGCAAAGTTCCAGTTAATTTACCACTTAAATGAGATGGTGTCTGTTTATCCAACCAGTCACCAACACAAGTCATTTCCCATAAACTAAAATGCTCCTAAACTAGAGTTCATTTTGTCCAGGAAAAGCAAAAAAATCATATTTTTCTGTTAGTTTCAAAACCATTACATCATCCTAAAATGTCATGGTAACCTGTTTCTTCAAAAAGCACAAAACAATCAGGGAATCATTTTCCTTTTCAATAAGCTCACCCATTTCCCAAAGAAAGGTTCATGTGGGTCGACCCGGGAAGACTTTCCCTTACCATCACTTACATAATATGGATAAATATTTACAGTTCAGAGCCTCTGAGCCTCTGATTGTGTTTACATGAAGAATATGCCAGGCTAGCGTCCATGGCAGGGGGAGGAAACGAGACCTGCTCACCAAGCTGACTTTGGACTTCCAGTTTTTTATCCTGATGCTCACTGTCACAGCTTACATTTAATTTAGAAACTTCAGATTCGACCTTAAAAATACCAAAGTCCAGCTTTAAAACTTAAAAAAATAACGTGAAAAAGCTAAAAATAAACCCTCAGACGTTAAAAGTCCAGCTGTCATGCGGTGATACATGTTCCCATCACTTCCTGCTTTTCATCATTATTCTTTTAACTTGCTGCATCTGATCACAAGATTAACTCCAGATGAAAAATAAAAGAGTCATGTGTACTGTTATTTGTTTGAGCCTTTCCCATGACTCTTCCTGAAATATGTTTGACCCTGTTTTCGGGGATGTAGGAGAACAAGTCTTGTTTAGTCCCAGGAGGAGGGGGGAGGAGGGTGAAGGATGGGGCTCAGGCTCCTCGGTGAATATTCAAGATTTCACATCACCCTGCTCAGCTGGACTCCGCAAGTGGAGGCTGCTAAAGTAATTTAGCGCTGACGGATGAACCACAGAAGAAGAAAGCGGGCTACGCCTTGCACATGATCCTGAAGTATTTTTACTGCAAAGGTCCATCTGAGGTCCTTGGATGAACTGGAGGTTCATTTTTAAACATTTGCCAGCTCAATATATCCCGTTTCAATTATGGAGGACAATCTGAACCCCTGTTGTGACATATCCAAATTAAAAATGACTGTGGCGCCCTGCATAAATCATTCTCGAGAGGACACTTCCTCGAGTTTACTGTGAAAATCTCAGGAACACTCTGGGTGATGAATACTGGCCGAACGCATCACCGACTTCACCTGCTGAACAAACCAAACTTGGGAAACTTGATGTGATGATGATGATGTAGACGCAGGCCAGAGCCAGAACAACTGATGTCATTAAAAACCTGCTGTAATGTGATGATAGTGCAGATAGTACACCATACACACTTCACCAGGTAGTTAAATCATCCACCAGCTGGCAGACAAATATTTAATCACCATCAAACATAACCAGAATCAACAGTCATGGTTAAGTCACTGTTGTAAAGATATTTATCTCCCTGCATGCCTCGTTGGCTCTAAGATGTGGATGACACGACGGCTTCAAAAGAAGCCAAAACATCTCGGTCAAAGACAAGTGTATGCGTGACATCATCATCAGTGCCACCATTGTACAAGTGGCTGAAGCTGACTGAGGCTGGGATATTGGCTATTGATATTGGCCACACTACAACCTCTCCACCATGGCGAAGACCAAAGAGCTGTCCAAGGACACCAGGAACAAAACTGCAGACCTGCACAGGGCTGGGAGGGGCTGCAGGACAATAAGCTACAGTAGCAGCTTGGTGAGAAATCAACAACTGTTGGTGCAATTATTAGAAAATGAAAGAAACACAAGTTGACTGTCAGTCCAGGCAAGATCCCACCTCGTGAGGTAAGGATGATCCGGAGAAAGGTCGGGAATCAGCCCAGAACTAAAAGGAAGGACCTGGTCACTGACCTGAACAGAGCTGGGACCACAGTCTCAAAAATGATGTTACACCATCGTGGATTCAAATCGTGCAGGGCACAAAGGGTCCTCCTGCTCATGTCAGCATGTCCAGGCCTGTTTGAAGTTCACCGCTGACCATCTGGATGATCCAGAGGAGGCATGGGAGAAGGTCATGTGGTCAAATGACACCAAAATAGATCTTTCTGGTATCAACGCCGCTCACTATGTTTGAAGGAAGAAGAAGGACGAGTACAACCCCAAGAACACAGTTCCAGCCGTGAAGCACGAGGGTGAGAACATCGCTTTCTGCAGAGGGGACAGGACGACTGCAGCGTACTGAAGGGAGGATGGATGCATCTCGAGATTTTGGCCAACAACCTCCTTCCCTCAGTAAGAGCATTGAAGACGGTCATGGCTGGGTCTTCCAGCATGACGATGATCTGAAACTCACAGGCGGGGAAACTAAGGAGTGGCTCTGTGAGAAGCATTTCAAGGTCCTGGAGTGGCCGAGCCAGCCTCCAGACCTGTTGCCCAGCGACAGCCCCGAAACATCAAAGATCTGGAGAAGATCTGTATGGAGGAGTGGGCCCAAATCCTGCTGCAGTGAGCAAACTTGGTCAAGAACTACAGGAAACGTCTGAACTCTGCAACAAAGGTTGCAGGCCGCCTTCAGGGAGCTGAAAGGGAAAGATGGAAAACAACACGGCAGATAAGAACGGCTCAATTTCCAGCAGTGGTCAGCAGGGTTCAAATGTAGCTTCCTGCAGTGCTTCGCTTTCTGCTACAGGAGATGTTATTTAACAGCTGAAACTTTGACAACCTGCTGGTTTCTAAGATCTTGGAAGCCGAAGTCGGAAGTCATCCACACTTGGACGTTGAGCATCTCATATTGATCATGTTTACGTTCAGAGCTGTAAAGCAAATCCATTTAAGCCGCATGCTGCACTCTCATTTGTTGCAAATCGCTAAAATCAAAAGCGCAGCAGAGCAGCCGGTCCTGTTCCGTGTAATAAGACCATATCTCGCATTAAAACACCACACGGCTGAGTTCAGCTTCAGGAATCCAGTTTGGTCTCCAGCATCTGAATTAAAGCTTCGCCTTGGTCAGTATTTCCAGATAATTTCCTGAAGTGACAGGAAATGAAGCTCAGATATGTTGCTAAGTGGCAAAGCACACATTGTACATTCATGCCTCATTATTCACACACCCCAAGGTTGAACATGTGGAATGTATTCTGGTGCGAGTTTACAGCCAGATTGTGTTGCGTAGTCTGCACTGCTTTTGTGTGCGGCTCCGGGCTGAGACATGCAGCCTGGTCCCAGACGCAGCCTCTTCACTGTCTGTATGTCAGCGGCTCACGTAGCTCACGACGAAATAAAACTGCTGTGAGACACCTGTGCGGTACGTCTGCACACCCGCGCTAAACACGTCATCAGTCACGAGTCACTGACTCAGGTAGACGTCCTTTTACATGCTTCCTGAAGCTCTACGAAGAATTTCTTAGTATACAAATGTATTAAGTTACATAATTTATGATTGCTGAGAACATGTGGTTTGATGCCCGTCACCGGTGAGCTGTTGCTCGTTCAGTGGTTCTCGGAAACACCAGTGATTCCCATGTATATGAAAACTTTGTCAAAAGGTGCTCATGGAGTTCTAACTTTTCTGTGTTATTAAGAATCTTCTTTTTGTCATCTTTGTCTAAATCGAGGCGGCACGTACCGTCAGGAATGTGTGCAGGCCAGTCACGTTCTTCCACGCCAAACTGGCTCGTCCATGCCTTTATGGAGCTGCTTTGCAGTCATGGTGGAACAGGAAACTGCTCCCACAACGTTGGGAGCATCAAATTTTCCAAAATGTCTTGGTGTGCTGAAGCATTAAGAGTCAAACTCCTGAAAAACACCCCCACACCATAATCCCCCCTCCACCAAACTTTACACTTGGCACAGTGCAGTAACACAAGTACCGTTTCCCTGGCAACCGTCAAATCCAGACTCATCCACTGGATTACCAGATGGAAAAACGTGACTTGTCATTCCAGAGAACACATCTCCGATGCTCACCACTCCAGTGCTGGCGTGCTTCACTCCGCTGCATCTGACACTTCACATTGTGCTTGGTGATGTCAGGTCTGGACGCAGCTGCTTGCCATGGAAACCAATCCCATGAAGAGCTCCGCACACGCTTCTTGAGCTGATCTGAAGGCCACATGATGTTTGGAGGTCTGCAGCAACTGACTCTACAGAGAGTTGCTGACCTCTGCACACTGTGACCCTCAGCACTCTTTGTTATAATATGACTGTGGAATATTTAGAAGTGAGGAAATTTCAGGTATCCTCCTATCACTGAAAGCGACCCATTTTTTCACTAATGTTTGCAGAAGCATGCCTAGGTGCTTGGTTTATACACCCGTGACCATGGAAGTGATTGGGACACATGAATTCAGTGATTAAATACTTTTGGAGATTCAGTGCATGTCCCCAGTTGTTAATGTCACTGATATTTGACAAATAATTTCACATCCATTGAATTTTGTTAGACATAAGGGTTAAGATATATAAAGAACTGCATCATTACTCACTTTTAAGCGTTCAGGGAGAGGTTTCTGTGGACTAAGTCAGCTGACAACATTATGATCTGTAGTGAGAGCAGGGAGCAGGTGGAGGTATGCTCTGGGGAGAAGAGGAAGATAGGATAGATGCATGTGCATGAGAGGGAGACGTGAAGATGCAAGAAGCAGAGGTAGTGAAGGCAGATGGGTTTAAATACCTGGGCTCAACCATTAAAAGCAACAGTGCACAAGAGTGCAGGGTGGAGAGGGCGGAGACGAGTGTCAGGGTGATTTGTGACAGGAGAGCAGCAAGAGTGAAAGGGAAGGCTTACAACACAGTAGTGAGACCTGCTGTGATATATGATTTGGAGACGGTGGTGGTAACAATAAAGACTGGTTAAACTGGAAGTGTCAGGGTTCAAGATGTTCCGACTCTCACTGGGTGTGACCAGGATGGACAAGATTAGAAACGAGTAACTCAGAGGGACGGCCATGGGCGAGCAGTTTGGAGATAAAGTTAGATGAAACATATGCAGAGGAGAGATGGTGGATACATTGGACAAAGCATGTTGAAGATGCAGCTGACAGCCAGGAGAAAAAGAGGAAGACCACAGAGGAGGTTCATAGTAGTGAAGGAGGGTTGGTGTGACAGAGGGGGATGCTGGGGACGGGGTGAGATAGAAGAAGCAGGTGAAATAATTAAAATTACCAAAGCAGTAAGGTAAGACCTGTGAATACATAAAGTAAACAAGTTATATAGAAGTCCGGTCTAAGTTTAAATGTGCGGGTACAACGTGGCAGTTAGAGCCTCAAAAACAACTGCACTGGAGCCAGACACAGAGTTGTAACACCGGTGTTTAAAAGCAAGTTTTAGTTTCAGTGTCTGCTTATGTATGAGTCATATAAAACTCATCATCAGAAGTCACAGACACTGCAATGTACAAACTCCTAATATGCCCCCCGGGTGGACTTAAAGAGGGCATTAAAAAAGTATAACAGGGATGACCCATTCGGTTTAATTTTATTTATACAGCGACAAATCACAACAAAGTCACCTCGAGGTGCTTTATATTGTAAAGTAAAGACCTTACAATAATTACAGAGAAAACCCAACAGTCAAAACAACCAGCGTTGAGCAGCACTCGGTGACAGTGGGAAGGAAAAACTCCCTTTTAACAGGAAGAAACCTCCAGCAGAACCAGGCTCAGGGAGGGGCAGTCATCTGTCCTTAAAAAAAGACTTAAGCTCCTATAGAAGTTTATAGCAAAACAAACCTGACCTGAAACTAAAACTATCGAAGTTCTTCAAAAAATAAATTATGGGTGACAGATTTTTCTGGGATTTATCCTCCGGACACGATGAATGAAAAAAAATGATGCCAGTGCATCTGGTAGTTATTTAAGTATTTGAGTCATGAGCCAAAGTGGTGGAAAATGAATGTGTTTACCTGGGTTTGTGCCGAGCTTCACAACAGCAGTAAAGAAAAAGCCAGCGGTAGAGTTTTCAGACTAAACGAATGACATTCATCCAGCAGATGTTGAAGTATTTCAGTCTGGACCAAAGTGCTGGACCGACTGGCCATCGATCGCCAGCGTCCAGAGTCCAGCTAAAACAAACTGCCCATTACAGAAACGGAGCAGTAAAAACAGTCAGTGTGTCATTTCTACCAGATGAAATGTGACTGTGGGATGGAGCTGTGGTGGAAACCAAGGAATGTATTCCAGGAATCTTCCCAGTCGGTCTCTCTATCATATGTGTTTGTCAGCAGCTCTGTTTCCTCAGAAAGCCAGACTCCATCCCCCCATGATGCTTCAGTCCAGCGTGACTAAAAAGAGATACTCATTGCAACATTCAGGTAGCCAGCTGATGTCTGTATAGGGAATAACTGAGTGAAGACTCACTGTTTGGTTTCTGGCAACTAGATCTTAGCTTAGTGTATGATGCTGAAGGTAAGAGCTCAGTAATCTAAGTAAAATGTAAGGACTAACCCCTTTTACTCCGTTAGGCTAAGCTAACCGCCTGTTTGAGCTTTTTAACCAGTCGCCAGGGAAAAAGGTGTTTTCCACAACTGGTTGGGGACTGGTTGCAGGCAGTCGCTAGTAAGGTAGCGACTGTTCGGTACCAACGGGACAGGCGTGGTCACCCGTTCTGCACGCAGCCCCCAGTTTTCACCAAAGATGTTACCAAAATTTCTAGCTCAGGTGTTTTTCCTCTTTTGAGTAATAAAAATTAAAAAGTATTTATTATTCGATTACTTGATGGAATAATCGATAGAACACTAAAATAATCAATAGTTGCAGCTCTAGTCAAGAGGTCTATGATGCTGAGCCTAAAGCCTTGCTGTGGTTGCTAAGCAGTTTGCCACAGTCACCAGCAGTTTGCATGGAAGACGCCATCTTATCTGCAGATTCATGCATGAAGTGTGACACCAACTGGAAACAAAGTCTGTTCATCTTCACAGTAAAAGTGCTGGTGAGTAAATGGCGAGTTCTTGTAGGCAAGTCGGTGTCTTACATACAAACTGTGGGCAACTGCAGTCTGCTCAGGGAAAGCTCACTTTTTCTCAAGTCACCAGAGATTGGCAGGGCCTTCACAGACGTCTCTGTGCCTGCATGATGTGATGCAATCATGTAGTGCTGGTGCCTTTGAGCATTTTTACCTGAATTATCTAAAAATGGAGAAGTATGTGTCTACCTGTACGTATGAATGCAGCTTCCCACTCTCGTCCAAATACATTCACCTCTTCAAAATCCAGTCCACAAACCAAGCAGTGACATGACAGTGTCATCTTTTATATACAGACTATAGAAAACCTCCATCAGGCCACGTTGAACCCAAGGATCTTTTCTTTGATTTTATAGTAATTACGGTAAAGGGTCGTCGTGTTTTTCCTGCCCCAATCTACCAATCAAATTCTGGTGTCCATTTAAGAAGCTCTTTAGCTATACAGACTGTTAATTTCCCTGTATATTTATACATTATGGTCGACATAATCAGGGACATAAACATGAAAATGTCGAGTGTCAAATCTCGATTACTGCATAGCCAGACATGGCTTCCAGCACCACCTAGTGGGGGAAAGGGGACACTTCAGGCAGACAGCATGATGCAACTTTCATACATTTAACCAAATACTGTATGAAACACACACACACACACAATTAGATTAGAACTGACGGACAACAATGTGCCGGGTTTCCTCTGCACTGGTTACATAAACACAACTGATATTTGCGCTCTTAAAACAAAGCTGTTGCATAATATACCATTTTATGAGCTATAATGTGTGGGAACCAAGACTTAGGCTGCATATAACAGGCATGCTGACCTAAAAAAAGGTCTTCCTGACATGACATTTAATAACAGCTGCATCTCAAAAAATAAACAAACCATATTCTTGCCGCAGTATTTTATTTTTTTGCCAAACAAACAGTGTCACAAAAGAATCGAGGGCATTCAGAGGCCATCTGAACATGTGATGTTTAATAAAAAGGAAAGGCTTTTCTATACAATGGGAAACAGCAAAATTAACTACACAATAAATACGATCGTTTTTTGTTTTGTTGTTTTTAAAAAGAACATTATACAAGATGGTGCGTTACTGGCGGAGGCGCCCGCTGGGCCACAGTAACATGCAACACCATGTTTCTACTGAAGGTGAACCCCAGCCAGTGGCAGGAGGTGAGGGGAATGTTTGAATTGTACACAGTACAGGCTGAAATACGACAACCAAAAAAAGTTTTTAAAAAGTCCTCATGTGTCCTCACGTGTCCAGGTCCCCCAGGTGTTTTAGGTCGAGTAATCCTACAGTCATAAAGAATAAGAGCCGAGTCACACTTGGAGCTGGGGTCAGTCAGTCAAGCTTATTCAATGAGGAAAAACCTTAAAAAAAGGAGCTCAAATGAATAGAATATAGCGAATATAGGGGGCATGAAGTGAAAATAAAACTGGGGAAAATTACTACTAGCAGTAAAACCAGTGCAGTAAATGTAAAAAGGCATTAAACTGTCTCAGTATGACGGAGGGCGTACAACAGTGAACACTAGAGGGACGTCAACTTACAGCTCTCGGTTTCTTGTTAACCTTCATGTCAAATCTGCAACAAAAACAAAGTTTGGCAGGATTAGTTATCGCCACATTAAAATCCTGTTTCTGATGGGAATGATGGAGCAAAGCGGTGCCACTACTGTTCCACGAAGACGCCTAAACAAAACAAAAACACAAGCGCAGCAACCAGAAAACTACATGGCCCACGTTTGCTTTTGCTCATTCACAAATCCCGTCACTTAACAAGCAGAGCCGTTTCATTCTCGCCGGAGCTGGAGATGCACGACTGAAACGAACCCATCAACAAGCAAGAAAATCTACTCGGAGTGCTCGACGCTGACATGCACTTGAGGAGAAGTAAAGAATGAAGTGTTGGACATGCAGCATGGCTGAGGAGTAAAATAATGAGGCTTCAATTCAAACTGAACCAGCAAAAGTGGAAAAAAAAATGTTAAACGAGAAACACAAAAATACAAAAAAACCCCAAATGAAATAAAAATAAGCAAAAATTAAAAGTAAAATTAAGTACAAACTGAAATAAAAGTAAAAATAAGAGGACTGAGAAGAAGGGAAAACTGGAGGATGGAGTTTACGGCACGCAGGATGTAAGCATGACAGGAACAGGAAGTAAAATTCAGACTTACTCAAAGTCATAATCAAACATGGCAGAAGGACTGGGGAGCAGCATTAGGGGAAGGAAGAGAGCAGCAGCTGTTAGTTCACCAACCTGAACCTAAAGCCCTACGAGTTAAAGTTCAGCCCAGACTTTAGAGTGGCCGCGATGCCACTGCACGTCAGGAGGAGACGTTACTGTTAATGTGCAGGTAGAAACAACAAGGGTGGAGTCAACAAAAACCCATTTATTTAAAAAGAAATGCAATTTAATAACCGTATGTACTGTCATTTTGACTAGTGAAATGTGTCCACTGACAGCTTTGAGTGTCATCATGAGGGGGACTGTTATGGACGGCCACAGCAATCATCTGAACTCAATTCTGCTCAATATTAATCATCTGTTTATTCACATCAGGACCAGTTTCTCATGTGTGCACTTGGGCCAAAGACACAAATGGAGAAGCACATCAGCTGCTGTCGGTATTTTCTTGGTGAATCAGTATCGCAGCTCAGATTCTCTGATCCAGTGGGAAGAAAATGTGGTGTGTTATATGGAAAGCTTTTACTGTCCGTTGCACCTGTCCTGAAGCAGGAATTATCAGGATCTACTGGGATTGAAGCCTCCTCCAGCCACAATCACCTGATCATGACATTACTTAAATAATGTGGGGTGTGACAGCATTTAAACCAAGAAAACCTCAGTATCAAACTAAAGAGTAGGCAGGAAAATGTGACCTGCAGCATGCAAGAGGTCCGACCAGCGAATTAAAGATTATATGTATGAAAGGAATCCAAAGGAACTACAGAGAGTAGCTAAAAGTGCACTAACCCACAAAAAAATGAACACTTTGTTTTTTACATATTTTTCTAGATACAGAAATGGCATCGCTGAATCCTTCAAAACTGTAAATGAGAAAAAGATGCACAGAGGCCTTTGAAACCAGTGTGTTCGTAACTTAATTTTCTAAGATACACTCATTTTATAAACTGTAAAAAAAGAATACTGTACAGAACGTGCAGAAAGCCAGCATATGAATCAAAATAAACTAATTTCAATAGTGTAAACAAAGCTCCAAGTGTCTCTGAGCTACGTTTCCCAGCAGGAATCTGAGCGGCGCAGCATAATGACATCACTCCGGCTGGCTTACATGAAATCATGTCACCATGTTCATGTGACGCGTTGACAGATTTTCCAACGTAGGAAGTTCTGTTACCGCATGGATTATAAAGTTTTGTCGTTTGTGCTTTTTTAAGCAATTTTACTCGATTTCTGCAAACACGTTAAGAGGAAGGATGCAGCGCTCTAGGGACACACTGACTGTAGGATATGCGAGTGTAAATTCTCTGGTTTTCACATGCAAAAAGAATTATTGCTCCATCGTGTTTGGTTGCAATTCGCCCGGCATTCAAACAGTTACACAACCGGGAGCAACTGGGAGAGAGAGCGCCGCTATTCTGGGTTCAATTATAAAAAAACAAACCACTGAAGCTGCTGTTCACCTGTAGCCTCTAACTGCAGTAGGCTGAATTACACTTTCTGATTTAATACCTGTGTCTGTTTTTGTTCTTCCTCTTCTTGTGGCTCCCGTGATGGCTGCCTGAGGAGGATGAGGAGGCGGCCTTCTGAGGCTTCAGGTCCTGCAGCGTCGAGTCCACATCCTCCGTGTCCTCCTGGCTGGGCTCATTTTCTTGGTTCTGGAGATCTGGAGATGTGTCGCTCTCTGTGCCGCTGCCGGCCTCACCTGAGGAAATCAAAAGAGCGGCGTAAATTGTTTAAACTATCACAGACCGTGAGAAATTAATATTTAATGCTGATTGGTTTACGAGCAAAACTCACGCTTTTCATTCATGTGATCTGGTATCCCGCCGAGTGCACACACCGCCTGTGAAAACACCAGCGATGGGGCAGTTTAGTGGCTGTAGCTCAGGAGGTAGTGCAGGTCACCTACCAATCGGAAGGTTGGCGGTTCGATTTCTGGCTGCACGGCAAAGTACGGTAGCCTATGTGTCCCGCATGTGCAGTAGAGGATGTAAAAACGTCACACGTAGTGAGCGTGCTCCGCGGAAGTAAACATGGATGGTCCGATGTTTTTCTTTTCTTCTTCCGTGTAGCGAGACGCAGAATAGTGACGTTTGCAGAGTATCAATGACGTGCAGGTCGGATAAAAAGCGATCTTGTTTCTCAGACTCAGGTCGCATTTGAAAAGATCGGATACGTATCGGATTTAGGACCACGTATCCAAGTGGCCGGGTCGCATTTGAAAAAATCAGATCTGTGTTCTTCAGACAGTCATGAAAAGATCAGAAACATTTCGCATATGGGCAATAAATTTGGGACACTTCAGGCTGCAGTGTGAACGTAGCCTTAGATAATGAGCACTGAGCTTAATTACACATGGAATTCTTGAATGAATGTGGTCTGAATGTGTGAATGTAAACATGTTGTATATAGTGCTTTGAGTGTGCAGAAGAGTAGAAAAACGCTATACAAGAACTGGTCCATTTAGTGTTTTTGTTACGATGCAGCAACTGTGTTCAAAACTGTGTAAAAATAAAACAAAGACTTACTGCAACTGATGTAACCGATGACTTGCTGAATAAACGTTCTGCTTCTTTGAATTTCCTATTCCGTCGATCCGTCTTACTATTGGAGTTCCTGTTAAATGGAAACATAAAAAGTAAACAGTAGTCCGACATAAATTTGCATATTTCAAATTATTTTAAGTGTTTCCTTAAAAATGCATTTTAAATATTAAAATTAAGAAAAATCCTTCGCACACTTTTGAGACTTTTTTTTAAAGCTTCAACAAACAAAGTATAAGAATAAGTGCAATCAAACCAAACCAAGCAAAGTCTGAATGTAATCTAACACAATGTCAGTAAAAAAAAATAAAAAAAAATTGACACATTGGTGCAAAAACCAAGAGAAAATCAGAAACCACAACTAAATAAAATTACAGTTCTATGAAGATATATTTTAAGTGCCCCAAAAAGACTGGATTGATTAAAATGTAAATACAATAACACTGAATCATAAAGATACTTGAAAAACAGGTTATTTCTTCATTTTATATAGAAGTAATTTATAAATCCTGTTGACTGTACACTTTTTTAAAGAAATATAGCAAAGAAATTACACTTTAAAGTGTAATTTACTTCACTCGTTATTAGAAGGTCTAACTGCAGTATTTTTATAAGGAAACATCAACATCCATCTGCTGCAGCTCAGTTTTCAGCCATCACACCACAAGCAGTTTTAAATGAGGCGAGAACATCGCTGTTTCATCCATGTTTGCTGGGACTTTACTGTAACTTGATTTCAGCCACTGGCCGTACTCCTCCTCCTGCTGTATATGCACAACAGACTGTGTATGCACAGCATCATTTAAGGGTTCAATAGCAGCCAGTGTTTCAGATCTTCATGCAACAGTCCATGTGTTATCACAAAGAGAACACAGCATGGTCAGCAAGAGTTCACTTCACTCATTACCGAGTGTGTCCACCATTGGTGTCAACAGTGGGCTGTGGGAAGTTGTCCCATTCCTCCTGGAGTGCATGGGCATGTTAACTTAACCTTTTGGGTTTGTCCGTTTATATTTTTGTTGAGTACATTAGGTTTTCTAACTGTATCCACATGAGTAATCTAAGTCAAAGCCTCACTTTCCATTCAGTGTGAATGCATCACACTCATTTCCACAACAGAAATAAACATCTTAAATCTTAACATATATAAATAAAAGTCTGCTTACTTTTGGTTGGTGAGGTATCTGTCCCATCCTCTGATGATGTTGCCATACATCTGAGTGTCTTCTAGGTAGCTGCCTTCAAATGCGTATATTTGTCTTTCCAAGTTCACCAGCGTCTCCTGTGATATCAAAGAAACCAAAGGAAATTTGTGATTTAACCCTTTTGTCAGAGAAGCACAAACATCTCCCTTACCTGGCTGTATGTACACAATACCCATGTGACACTAACTTATCGCGAGAACTTGGCCAAGCAGGGCGGCTGCTAATATTTAGCTATGCTAACCACATAGAACATTCGGTCAGAAGCCGGTACGTTTAGAATTATTTCAAATAAATCATATTCAGAGAACTCCCCGGAGTCTTGTTGTTACTACTAAAACTACTCTTAACCCAACGCTCTCGACACGCTAAGAAAATTCGCAGTTATCGTTAGCAACAGCTAACATTAGCTTAGCATGTAACGGGGCCTCGGCTAGCAGCGCGCACTAGCAAATTTCACGCGATAAAAGAGTAAATGCAATGTTCACGTTTAACGCAGCCGCCTTCACATGCACTTACGGCGAGCTCCTGTTTTCTTTTCACGAGCTCAGCGAGCTCCCGGCGAGTGTCCGGGATCTGCGGCGGAGTCGTCTTCGCATGCATCGCCATGACGGGTCACAGATCAATCTGGAAGCCAAACAGAGGCGGCTCGGGGACTTAAAGAAGTCCGCCGCCATTTCACCGACAGATGGCGCTGGAGTCTCGCGATAGGGCTGTTTTGCGTCACCATAGCAACTGCTTCAAAACTGCGAGGACTTCGAATGGCGTCACATGGTTTCGAGTGAGTCACAAGTGGAAATCAGTCCAATTTATTAAGCCGAACATGTGAAATAACGTTTTTTTTTTATCTTATAGCTTGTAAAAAATGTTTAATACAGCCAAGTACCAAACAGCGGTGACTACACATCAGGAAATGAAGGGCTTTTCGTCACAGGCTAAGAGGTTTACTTCTCAAGTCAGGCTGGTAGGGAGTTTAACTAAAGTTACCGTGTATTAAAATAAAATAACAGCGCAGTGGAAATGACCTGTGTGATGTTTGTGTGTCAGAATGGAAGTCCGGGACCGGGAAGCTACGACTGGTTTTCCAGCAATGAAGTCAACAGTCCTTCCTTCTCAAAGAAAGGCACCACGGGGTTCGTGCCACCCAAGGTCAGGACGCCCATTGGATGTCATCTCAAAACGCCTCTGGGCAGTTACTCTGTGAAGTCTTAGTGATTATTTCTGCTAGTCAAATACGATTTTTTTTAATGCAAAATGTGCTGCTTTTGACCCAAAATCAGATTTTAAAAAATCCTTATTCATGCTGTAAGTTATATTTCTACCAGCATCATTGCTAATGGATTTTTCACATAGATCACATAGACAAATGGCAAGATTATTTTTGCCATCTGTATGATCTGTATGGAGCCACAACATGTAAATGTCTTCATAACACCATGCTCTCTTTCAGGCTTTCAGAAGGCCACGGAGAGACACCCCAGGCCCGAGTGCATACAACCTACAGAGCTCCTTCATAAAGAAGTATGACTTCAACACTGGAGTCTCCAGGGTGTTCAAGCTGCCCATAGCTGTGCAAACGGATGGTCCCAAACATATAACTCCAGCCCCAAATCAGTATGATGTATGTGTGCAGATTATAAAGGCTTATTCAGGGTGTATACTATGAGATCCTGCTGTGTATTTTGTGTCTTTTCTTCCACCTGTACAGGTCAGTTGTGCAAGCAGAGTGAGCATCTCCACAGTGGTCGGTACTTCGTCTTTCCTCTCAAGAACTGCACGTGACTCGTTTTGCCCAAACAGAAATGTGCCACCACCAGGTCTGCTTTGAAGTTTTGTCTTTTTCCATCTTTCTTTAAATTTACACTTAAATTTTAAATTTCAGGCCACTACGAGGTGAGCAGCAGCTTAATCCAAGGTGGCTCCAAGGTGGTCTCGTCACCCTTCAGATCAAAAACTCTCAGAATCCCTCCTCCGGCGGACCACCGTGTGCCAGGCCCAGGGGCCTATAGCCCCGATCAGCCGCCCGCTCCAGTGAAGAAGACAGTCCTGCCGTGAGTAACCACACAAATATTTAGGTTTGCTTTGCTACTTTATTTTTGATGATGTAAAATGTGCATCCTGCCATCTGTGTTTGAAGGAGAAGATATTATTTGGCAATAGCAGCACCTCCTCATACTGTACTCAAGGACCCTCCCTCACCAGGCCCTGGGCATTATGACTTAAGAAAGTATGACTGGCCTTCAAAGCAGTCGGTACCCACTGCTGCTTTTGCATCAAGAACTCAAAGAATACCTCAAAACTCGAGGGCTGATGAAATACCAGGACCAGGTAATTAAAAAAAATTGTTGGAAAAGTTAAAAGAGGCATTTTTCTGACACTAGAACCATCACCTGTGGCCATGGAAGTGCTTCCATGGCCACAGGTGTATAAACCAAGCATGTAGGCATGCAGACTGCTTCTGATGATACCTGTGCAACAAGTCCAGTTGTAAAATTTCCTCACTACTAAATATTCCACAGTCAGCTGTTACTGGTATTATGACCAAGTGGAAGTGACTGGGAGCAATAAAACAAAGTGATAGGCCAAGTAACATCACAGAGTGGGGTCAGCGGATGCTGAGGGTCAGAGGTCACCAACTTTCTGTGGACTCAATCACTGCAGACCTCCAAACTTCATGTAACCTTCGGATTAGAACTTTCTTTTATTTGGTTTATTTGGTTCCTAAGTAACCAGAAACTGTAGTGAGATTTAACTTGAGAAACGTTACTTTGGGTAAAGTGTCGTTATTTCAAATATTGTATCAAACTCTGGATCTCGCTCCTTGCCTTTTGTCACCCCTAACCGGTCGTGGCGAATGGCTGCCCCTCCCTGAGCCTGCTTCTAATGGAGGTTTCTTCCTGTTAAATGGGAGTTTTTCCTTCCCACTGTCGTCATGCGCTTACTCATAGAGCTTCGTGTGATTGTTGGGGTTTCTTTCTAATATTGTAGGGTCTTTACCTTATATGGTGCCTTGAGATGAAACGGACTAAATTGAATCTCTTTAAAGCAAGTCATGATTAATAAATTGGTATTACAGTGGTTTACACCTTTGCCTAACAAGAAAATGATCTCCAGTTTGATCACAAATCACATTGATGTTTTGTCCAGTGGAAGAAATCTGCATAGCAACCACCTATGAATAAGGGAGCAGCTGAAAGTAGCTTTTTATTTCAGGTATGAAAGTATTAAGTTTAACTTTGTCTCTGTCCTTCCAGGTTTCTATAACCCACAGCTCTTGTCAAAGCAGTGCTTCTTCTACAATGACTCCAGAGTCTGGATTCCTGGGTGAAGCCTTCAGCTCTCAGATAGCTGCGGACATGTACATCGTCACTCAGATAAACCGTGATTTTCGCCACTCTTAGATCAGCACTTTCAGAGTAAGTAGGGTGAAAATTAAACGTTTGCACCCATTTAGTCTCCATTTCTGTGTTGATGTAGGCCACTGAAATGCAGGAATCTTTGGAGGTTTTGGAAAATGAATCATAAACAGTATTTATCCTCTGTGGTGGTGGTGGTGGTGGTGGTGGTGTGGGCGAATGCCAAAATTGTTGACAAGCCATATGTTTTGTCCTCGCCCGGATTTCCTGACGCTCTAATGTGCAGATGATATAGAAGAAAGTGTTGGTGCAGTCGCCAGCAGCTGCTGGTCCAGCCAGTGGTACGCCACGGTGACAGCTGAGAGCTCGAGATGACACCACTCTGCCAACTGCCACAGGGCAGGCGGAGGGGTGGAGTGACTCTGTATGTGAGCAATGTGACTGACTGGGCCCAAAAGACAAATGGACACATCACTCAGTCCCAGGATCGCATGTTGCATTGTAGGAGCTGGACCTGTCACAGCATTTAAAAATAAAATATTAATGCACAGATGATTGTAACGGTTCTTTTTGTACGCCCTGTGCACCTTTGAATTTGTTATAATTTGCCAAAATATAAAACACACCGTTCACTTTGTGGTTCAAATATGTCGAGAAGACTAATTCAAAATCTGAGCCTTGAAGCTGCAATAATCAGTGTTTTGATCATCAAAATCTGCACAGCATTTGGTACGATTATCCTCACTTTGTGTTTGTTACATTATATAAAAATATACAATATATATATATATGCATGTGTAAACCTGTTGGTTTACACATGGAGACTTTGTTCAGTGCAGTTGTAGGCTGCAGTCACTAAACACAGTGCATCATGGGAACTTTTAAATTGAAATTTGGGTTTAACAAGTAGCCAGTGAAGAGAAGTGAATATTTGCTTTCACTCAGCTAGTAGTTAACAAGTATTTCCAGGCAAACATGATAAACTACACGCAATTGTGGGAGTCTCCTAGCAACCAAAGCAATCACCAGTAGGTTTTTGGTGCAGCACCTCTGTAAGTGATTGCACCCACTGCCAAACAGCTGGGGACACGTGTTTACTCTTGAGCACAGTGAGTGTTCACAACTGATTTAGGGAAGGTTGATTAAACATTGGTTTAAGAGATCAAATCTACACAACCAGAGCTCCGACTCTCCACCTGTAACTAACCATCATATATGAAGCTGTGGACAAAGAATGAACGGCTTCATACTTGAAAGCCTTTAAATATCAATGTGAAGCCAGCAGCCTGTAATAAATGAATGCCTCCTGTTTTTACAGGATAATCAGTGGCTATCAGAGATGCTCTTAGACAAGCTACTTCTGTGCTTGTTTTTAGTTTTTATGCTGAGCTAACCATCTGCTAGCTGCAGCTTCATTATTGATAAATAAAAATGAGAATATCAGTCATCTCATCTAAGTCTCTGCTTCAGGCTTTAGTCCTTCCAAGCTTTGACGTGGCATTCTGTGTTCACCAGATGCAGCTGTCGATGTGAAAATTCATTTCATGGAGAGAAATCTGCTCTCTGGAAGTGACCGACTTCAGCATTAAAAACATTTTTGCTTCAGAGTTGTTATGGAAACCTCGTGCTCCTTTCCATATGCACGAGAAGATGCGATCCACTCCAGACCTCTGTGTCATCTGCGCGCAAAAAAAAAATCACTTGGAGATTTTTTCCCCACCAACTGCAGACATGCTTGACTCCTACACTGTGGCAGCTGTAGTTATATTCAGACTCTGACTTCAGCAGCGTGCTCTCCAAATATGTGCACTCACCCTGTAAAACCAAGCCATTGTGTTCTTGTGGTTGCACAATGAGAAAAGTCATTTAAAACTCTACTTTTGCAGACAGAAATGATCTCTCCCCTTGGGTGAAATGCACAGGGAGGATCCAGACAAATGCCTAAAGCATAAATGCAGGTGTGAGGCCTGATTTGTGGCACTTTTGTGGTGGGAGTGCATTAACAGCATGCCTTTGCGGGTGTATGGGATAGTCTTTGAACCTCCCCACGTCTCAGGTGCAGGCGAGCACAGACAGGCATGCCCTCAAAGAAAGGCTCACTGAGAAGGTGCTAAGCTGCAGAAGCAGTTCAGTGCTGCAGGGATGCTGAATCTGAATCTTCTCATTGATCTTTGCTTCTTATGCATGTATTTTAGCGCAATTAAGGGGTGTATTACTTTGCAAAACAAGCACATATGTAACACATTTCATGCTAAAGCATTGGCTACCAGAGAACTAGCAAAAAAATCTGCGTGGGTAATTTAAAATTAAATCAATAAACAGATATAAACCAGTGAAGGAGTAACTAAAAACTGCAATGAATGTTGGTGAAATAACATTAAATAATGAATAAAATCAACGGTAGACCATAAAGATGATAAAGCCTCAAAATTAAAACCAATAGAAGAAGCAGAAATTGAACATAATGCTAATGCTAGCTCAGGAACAAAGCTGGATGTTTCTAGCTTGGTTTTAAATGCTGATGATGCTGCCTGCACCACAGCAAGCAGCTGATTGAGTCAGCCTGTGTAAAGCGTTTAACGTGGCCTATTTATGGGATTTCTCAGAGTCATAATATGAGAAGATGTTGGGCAGATTCCTGCCCTCTTATTCCACTTTATTAAAATGTTCAGTCCTGCTGGCAAAGTTTTAAGGATGGCAGTGCCAGAACTATAAAGATTGTGTATTCTGACATAAATGGTCCTTTTCCTTTTAAGATATTGCAAATGAATTAACTGTTTACTCTAGGACTATCATATTGCACAGTTAAATGTGTCACAATTAAATTAAAAAAACTTCCAAAAATGTGACATTCCAGACACATGACATCACAGGGATCGCCTTGGCCTCAGTAAACATGCTCCTGATGAATTAAGAGCCTGAGATGTTAGCCCCACCCTCCACATTGATGGGATTGTTTGTTAACAGGGCTCAAAGCCATGCAAGAGTAGAGAACTAAAAAAAATCACCTCAAAGCAACTCTCAAAATTGATTTTTACTGCAGTGGACAGGCTGTGCAATCAGCCGACCTGTGCTGTGAGCAGAGGTCACATGGCTTATCACACCGTCATGGCTGCTATCCAAGTGGAATTTGGAAAATGATACTAAACAGCATCATCAGCTTATTATTCAAACTGATGAGCAAACGGGCAAAGTGAGCTGCAGATGTTTGCAATTACCTGTTGTCCATATATCAAAATACTGTCTCTCACACAGCCTTTAAACAAGAAAAACACTTCAATCCACAGTCAAACTACATGAACCTGACATCTTTAATAACATGTCATGTTCACATTCGCTGTGTATGCAAAAAACGAAGAAATGGGATAGTGGGTTAAAGACATAAAAAGCTGAACTAACCGGAGAGAATAGTCTGGATATTGAGTCTGTAGCTACATCTGCAGCATTAATGTTTGGAGTCCCGAGTGTCTTCACCTAGCTAAGTGGGTCATGCATATTTTATCTCTCCGGTAATGCTGACATACATTTGGTCAGCATAGCTCCGTCTGTAATGTGTCCACCTCTGAAAAGAGTCTCAAATGTGCATTAAGAGGTTGTTTATGTGTGTGTGTATTTTTATGACATATTTTTCACTTCCATCCATCATGTCCTGCAGCCTGGAGTGAAATATAAGGATGACCTCATTAAAAACAAAGCCAAATGGGTGTGATTCTGATCAGACTATTTATAAAGCTCCTCTTTTAAAAAATGCATGACACTCATCTTCATCCCAGCAGAAGAAAAAGTTTGCTCCTTTGAGAGAGGTTCAAGTGAAAATTGTTCATCATTTTTCCAATTTTTTATAATTATACTACTGCTGCTGTGATGTTGGGCTTGTTTCCTTTACATTTTGACGTTTTCAGCCTGTATGACCAGCCTCCTGTCTCCTGCAGTGACAGAGGTCACATTTGTAGTTATTCAGCTTGTCTGCAGCAAATTATTCCCTGTCATCATCTATGTGGCTGAAACAGCTAGTGAGCAACAATTGGTCCTTAATATTTCTGTATTATTTTGTATGTTCACGTATACTAGTAGCTTCAAGGGCACAAAGGTTACTTGGGTATTTGTTTGTTGTTTTTAAGCATTATCTCTATTGGATACCCTGTTTTCTTTCGGTAAACGCCTAAACTTTGCACGGTTATAAAGATATCACTGTGTGTAAAGAAAATAATGTTTTTAATGTTACAAACTCTTAATTAACGTGTAGCTATTTGCTGTAATTACATGGGCAGAGTGAGGCTATGACGGACCAGCCCGTTGCAGGCTGCTTTCAGCTGCTAAATAGTCATCTGATGGGTCAAACCACTCAGGACATCCGGCAGTTAAGCGGACCGTGATGCCCCTTTTTCTGCGGCTAAAGCCGAAGAGAAGTGATTTGAAATGTGCTGTTTGACATCCTGAAGACTTTTTCGTGGAGCATTTGCTCTTCTGTTCTGTAGGTAGATTCGTTTACCCCCCTCGCAAAGCAGTTGGTACAGTCCAGTTGTCCGGCATGCGGTTTTTCGCTGCAATCCCAAAAGTTAAAGCAGAGCGTGGTAGCGAGGCTGGGATCGGAAATGACGCAATCCTGCCTTCAAAATAAAATAAATATTTACGCTTTAGTTACGTTTTCGTTGCAACACTCACTCATTCACAAATTGTAAGGACTCGCGCAATAATTGTAAGCCTCAAAGTAATTAAAAAGTATACAAAAACAACAACCAATAAGTAAGAAATAAGAAAATTAATAAGATCAAGAAGAAGAATTTTGTGTTGTTTATGTTGCTCTTTCTGTTTAATGTTATAAATCACTCTATCGATGATAGAAGAAGCCCCATATTAAATAAACAAACACAGAGAGAAACCCAAAAACGTTTACCTGCTATAAGACATTAATTTCCTGTACACAAAAGGAGCCCACAATTCTTGGACTGCAGACCAAAATGGCTTTACAGTAAATCAAATTCATGCTAACAAGCTTAGCTTTGAACCGCTTAAAATAGCCACAGGTTTTCTTGATAGATAGATAGATAGATAGATAGATAGATAGATAGATTTTCTTCAATAAATTAAACTATCATTTATGGACGCTTGTTTATGTCACTGAAAAAACTTTTCTTTTACTTTGCTATCTGTAAGTCAAACTTTCAAGTTCTTATCTTAAAGTTTCGACTTACTTAGAAATGACTCGAAATTTCAAGTACTTAAAAATATCGATTTTGATGGCTGAAGTGGACCCTGACTTGGTTTGTAAATTAAGGAACTTTTAAGGAAAATGCAAAATGACTGATATGACTTAAGCTTCCCGTAGACTAAGGACGCCTTATTTAGAAAATCCTGACAGGAAGTGCTGTCTCCCTGTTTCTAACTTACCTGAAGCTTTTTATTCTCACGCTGTGGCTTTTCCAGCAGAGACCCACAGACTCTCTGGGCTGAACCGAGTCTCTGCTTTTAAAACACACCCAACAACATTTTAATATCACTCGGCGAAACTCGGCGCTGTTTTTCCACCCGGATCCGCTTTTATTTCCACATATTTTTTTGCCCACTTTTTCCTTCTACTCCGTTTGGATTTTACTAAGGGCGTGTTTGGGAGTTTCATCTCCTGTACTTGTGCGACCCTGAGGAATGACAGTAACTGGAAAGGGACTGCGCTCCGCCTGAATGGAAACAATGGATTATAAGGACCTCGGACATCATTTCGAGGAGAAGCTGACACTAACAGGCAGGAGTGAGTATCTTACAGTCGGCATAAGGAACAGGAGGTCAGAATTAGAGGTGGCAGCAGGGTGGATTCTGATCATTGAGTACTTTAACGTTACGTAAAATTATTATTTTTATTATGCTTATAATTATAGCCCCGGTTTAAGAAGCGCGCCTTGCTGTGTAGAGAAATGCTTGAATAAAATGTGAATTCAGCAGCTGCTGCAGTGCAGCCTATCAGATTTCTCCCACTAACATCTTAAAAGAGGATATGTGTTTGTCCGGCCACGCCAACAGGCGGGTCCTGACCAGCAGAGATCCGGGAAATGCTGCACTGAGCTGTGGTCTCCATTATCAAGCAAGTCAGCGGGTGCAAAATGACCCACATATATATTATATATATAAAATATATATATATATATATACTGTTCAATCACACAGGAGAGGCAGTGCAGGTGAATGCATGCAGCTCAAACAGGAAAAAACAACAAAAAACAAGGATTCACTATCTTGCTCAAGAGCACCTCGGACACTGGATGCTGCAGAGATTTCTCACACATCCCAGATATTTAGTAGCAGTTGTGTAAATCCAGCTGATCGTGAGCCCAGCTGTCCCTTTTACTGTACATTCTTATTAATCACAATTATCAATGAACGTGATCATTTATTTTTCCCATTTTTTGTCTAAAAATCCTGAAAAAGTGATTTTAATTCGGGTGTATTAGATGTGTTATACAGTAGGTTTCTGTAGACTGAGCAGCTCCTGGAAGCCATTCAAGTTAATTCTCTCTTTATTTTTTTTTTACTAATTTTTAGAGTTTTGATGTATGTATGCAACAGCCCCACACACAACTGTAAACACCTGAATAATTCGTCCACCTCCAGTGCTTTTAAGATATAAAAGCACTGAAGATGAGCTTCATGCTGCACACATCTATCATGCAACTTTCTGGGGCAGCCCCCATCCCAAATTTCCACTCAGTGTGGAGAGCTCTGGGTGGATGCAGGGAGGAAAGTCTGCTGCAGCAGCTCTTTATCACCACAAAGGCACAGTGCTCGCTCCCTGCATGTGTGGGTGTGTTTTGAAGAAGAATATGAGCCCCTCAGTGAGCAGGCACACGCACGAAAATGGTTCTCCACTCCTTTTGGTTGCACTCGGAAAAACCTGGTGCCACGGCGACATCAGACGCGCATTGTTTTGAACTATTGTTCTGGAGCAAAGTCACCCATCAGTGCGTTATCTAAGATGGAAAACAAAGAATGTTTTGGTTCCGGGCCCTTTGCAGACAGCGCCGCACGCAGCGGGGTTGACCAGCATGTGACGTTTATCAGGAATGCTTGATGCCGAGAAAGGCAGGGGCGTTAGATAAACAGAAACATTCTTTCTCTCTCACTTCTGTCTGAGAGATGGGAGTCTCATTCTTGTGCAAAGAAAGAGCCAAAAGAAAAGCCTGCCGGGGTTTGTTTGTTTATGGCGGCCTGGTGCGCCTGCAGGCTTGGGAGAGGGGATTGTAATCCCTTATCAAAGTGGTTTATTTAGGTCTGAGGTTGGCAGACCTTTGCATGTGGACCATTCAAATCCCTAAAACCCACCACCCTGCACAGCCCTCCTTACCCCTCCTGACCTCATCTCTGCTGTCATCCCTCATCCACAGTAAAACCAGTCAACCGGGGACATTATGCCACTCGATCAGAGCCTTGTTTCTGTGCCTGCTGGTGTTTCAGAGAATACACTAAAGTTTGGGGAAATGAATCATAGCTATCAGGCTCCTTTCTTGCTTACCCAGGGAGTGCTGGAATCAAGCTAAGCCTCTCCAAGACATGACATGTTCAAAGACTCTCTGTTCGTGGCTCACAATAGGAGTGGCACCAGCTTCCTGCAACGAGTCACTTCACTTTGTGTAGTGTCTTTCTAAAGGAGTTCACACTGTACTCCTTCCTACCTCGGCTTAAACCTCCTCTCTCCTGATATCTGCAGTGCCATCACGCTCACTTTTTCACCCTCTGCTCAACTGTAGTGAGAGTCTCTGTTTGGAGTTAAATGCTCCTCTGTGGAAGTAATCATGAGATGTGGACTCCCTGTGGCACTGTGAGCGTTCCCAGTCATGCTGACGTTATGTTCTTGGAACACTTTCAACATCACAGGCAGCCTGGAAATGTAGATTTCAGCCTAGAAACCTTTCTCTGCCGGCTCTAGATTTGCCTCTATTGTACAGCAGTTCATTCAGAAATGAGGTGACCTTGGTGGGAGATTTCCACATAGCAAATAAAGCTCCAGGAAGGGCTTCCTTTTATCAACTAACTTTTCATTTCAATTCAGTTTGCAAAGCACGAATTCTTGTCTGAAAGAGTTTTCAATTGTGAAATAAAACAACAATTAGCCAATCTTCTATGAACAGGTGACAGTGGGGAGGAAGAACTCCCTTTTAAGAGGAAGAGGCCAGGCTCAGGTTAGAGAGAGCACAATCAGAACAAAATGAAAACTACAGGAGAGAGAAGGAAAAAGTTAATGACACGGTCAGGTAAAAAAAAAAAAGTTACAATAAATTATATTTGGTTGCTCTGAGCAACAGTAAAAAATGCAGACGCTAACTCTACAATTATGCAAAAGCAACAAGCAGCATCACGGTTTTTGGAATAATCCAATAATCTCATCCCAGTTCATGAACAGCTGCTGCAGTCGGAGTGATAAACCTTATGCAGAATAGTTTATATATGTAGCTAACATAAGCTACAAACATTAGCTAGCTTACTATGATTGCTACAGTGGAAGTGGATGCAGCTGCATCTGAATTTTACACAAGATGCATATTGTCATGTTGTCTGCAAAAGTTTAAAAAAAATTTTTTTTATGTTTTATCTTATTATCAGTGTCTCATCATTATAGTTTACAGTGTTTGAACATAATATCGGCATTATCACAGACTGCGGTTGTTTCACTGCGAGTAGAAAAACAACCCCAGAGGACAACAATCTTCTCATCTCCGCCATCCAGACGGGGCTCGAGTTCTCACAGCTCTGCCAACTGTGTCTCATTTGCGACCCAGGGGGGGCTACAGTGCAGATAGGTGTGAGGGGACTGGCTGCAATGACTCTGAGAAACTGGACCGGGAGTCGAGATTCAGGGGTGCCGCTGTGGCTCGATCTTATCCTTGAAGAAGAAAGGAAGGAAGGAAAGGGAGGAAGCACGGAAGGAGGAGACAGGCAGGAGCAGTAACCCTACATCCACGTCAGCGTGTCAGTGACTAGATGTTACAAATCACAACCGTCAGTCCGGGAAAGCAGGGGAAATGCTTTCTGCTGCTGAGTATGAAGAAAGAGAGGGAAGCAGGTTCCTGATAGCTTATGCACAGATTAGTCATGTTTCCATCCGTACCCGGCATTCAAAAAAGCTGAATCCATGAATGGGTCATTGATATTAATAATCCTTTTTGCAGCATAATCCTTTCAGGGAGTGGTGTGAGGTAGGGGTTAGTCATAAAAGGGGCTGTCACATCACATTTAGATTAGAGCCAGCGAGGTAGAAACACCTACACTTCTGCACACATCTGTGACTATTTTAGAGATAATGTGGGAGGAATAAGAAGCAGACATACGCTTAATTTTTCTCTTTGAACTTAATGTATTAACACTCAAAATTCTACCAGTGTTTAGTAGAGAAAACCAAGAGAAAACCACTGTGGATTGCCAGAGTTACAAATGGCAGTGACCGATATCTATGAGGAAACAATTGTGCTGCCACTCATACAGAAGGCTTTCCTGTCTCCCTGTGCTCACCCCACATCTGGCAGCCCCTCTCTGATCCTGGAGGGGAGGGGCTGGCAGTTTTTTCCTGTTGAAAGGGAGTTTTTCCTTCCTACTGTTGCCATTAAGTGTTGCTCACAGCTGACCACCATCACTAAAGCTACTGTGGGAATAATAATAGTTCAAGCTCAGCTAGTGTGTGAATATTATCAGTGATGCTTCTGTAGCTGTGAGGCGTTTGAGGCTCAGTGTTCCCCATGAAGGCTTGAGACCTAAGGCCAGTTCAGGAGCAGCCAGGAATAAGCTAGCTGCGTGATTTCACTTCATTCCAATGACACTTCTCAGTGTTATTAAAGCTGTGCCTTTTAAGAAGGTTTTCTTTGGTGGATGAACTTTTTTCTTTTATTTTAAATGTCCAAAAGTATAAAATAAATAAAACGGGTAAAAACCATCAAAGTGATCATTAAAATGTGGAGATGACGGAGCAAAGAGAAGAAAATCTTATTGTAAGGCTCCTCAATTTTCAAAATAAAACACTAAAGCAATATTGAGCTTTGATACTTTACCTCAGCTTCAGCTGAAATGAGCCTTTCCTGTCACTCGGCTGCAGCTTAAATACTCTGAAGTCTCCCTTTGATGTATGAGAAGCAGCGTACAGTATTGATCGTGTCCTCGGGGCTTTTCCAGCTAACCCAGACGCATGTTTCTTCTTTTATTCTGTAGCTCGCACTGATTCTTTCTGCCTCGGGCACTGGGACTTTCTATTAATGTTTAATTCATCAATATTAATGGAGGCAGATTTAACTCTGATGTTAAATAGTAGCATTTTTTTGGCTTCATGTGGCGCAAAGGACAACTAATCTATTCAATTCCTTCCTTCAAACAACATGTCTTGTTTTATTTTAGATAAAAATCAGCAGAATCATTTGGTCGTCATTCAGCTGTATCCGGTACTTTACCCATGCTGCTTTGCAACATGTCCTGGATGTATTTGTGGATGTGAGGTTTCGGACCTCAGGGAAATCACTAACAGATGCAGCCCCTCGCTCCTGCTTTGAAGTGTGTGTGCGTGTCTGTGTGTGTGTGTGTGTTTGTGGAGATAACAGCCCTGTTGTTGCTGTGCTTCGTGTTCACACACACGTCCCTGCCACAGACCTGCAGCCTCTACTATCAGAGTGCAGATGATGACGATGTAAGAACACATGTATGTGAGCAGCCATCTTGACTTGTACTGAGCTACCAGATCTTGAGGCTCGTCAGATGTTTTCTCATGTTTTCCTGTTCTCCGGGGGGCTATTTTTGAACTGCGGATGAGCAGCGTTAAACCAGTTAAACTGCAGCTTTTTCCTGCTGCACCAGTCCATTGATTTTCTCTGCAGCCTCCTACAGTGACGCCACACCACACCGCTTCTTCCGTTACCCACCACGAGCCCAGGCGATCCAGCCAGCAGCTCATTGTGTCTTTCTGCTCTCTGGAGGGATCCTTGAAAAGCTCTTCATTTAAGTGGAAAAGGAAGACGGGGTTTCCTTTCCTTTAGCCTTCAACTTTAACTTTCAGCTTTTTGTTTGATGTGTCTGATGCTCAGAGCTTCAGTAAATCATGCCGAGGCTTTGTGGCCTCAGCGAGGCATCTTTAATGTCCTCAGGCTTGTTGTTTTTTCTCAGAAGTCACTGAACAGCTGATGATGTTTTTGAAGCAAAACATTACGGTGCTGATGCTGCAGCATCCTCTTCCTCCTGATTTTAGGGAACGGAGCTGCTTTCCATGTTTAATCATTTGCGACTGTGTAGGTGGGAGTTTTTCTCTGCTGCGACTGTGTAGCAGCAGTCTTGTAGTGCAGGATTTTATACACTGCTGCACCTAACTGTTGTGTTCACGATTATCTGACCCCTGCAGCTCCAACCCCAAGTGTACCCAGTCTAGTTATTACTGAAGACTAATAAATCCAGCAAAGATTCACATTTTAGACACTGTAACCACGTTTGAGGGATCTTCTGTCATCTCATCTTTAAGTTTCGCCATAAATCAGTTTTAATATGATCAGAAATGAAACTCTTACACACATAAAGAGAAGCATCCTTTATTGACCTGCTGTGACGAGGCCAAACTCGACGACAGCCGGTCGCAGCACTGAAAGCGGACCTCGGCTGAGATTAAACTTGGTCCGTCATCACACCTCGCTTCCCTGCCAGGCCAGCGTGAGTCAGCCAGACAGAGTTATGCCCTACTTTATGAGTCCAAAACAAGAGTGTGGTGGCGGGGCAGCTGGGGTCTATATATATACCTGTGTTGGGTTGATGTTTCCACCAAGTTTCCATAACAACATGACTTTCTCAGTTTTGTTTTTATACCTGAAACTGCAAGAAAGTTGTCAGCGAATAGTGAAACTCTTATGAGGCTGCAGAGGAGGAGTGTAAAGGCAGGAAAAGCCAAATAAAGAAACGTAATGTGACGTCAGCTGCAGTGTGACTCGTACCATTATCTTCACAGTACAAATACAAGCAACATTACCTCCCATGTAAAGAAAGGAA
Source organism: Apistogramma diplotaenia (assembly GCA_015052665.1). Classification (NCBI taxonomy): domain Eukaryota; kingdom Metazoa; phylum Chordata; class Actinopteri; order Cichliformes; family Cichlidae; genus Apistogramma; species Apistogramma diplotaenia. The sequence goes on along the minus strand of VOQJ01016340.1, from coordinate 2,395 downwards.
ATCTGACTGAAACAAGCTGCATTAGCACCGCCTCCTTTAAGCTAACGCCTTTTCTGATTGGCTGCCCCTCACAAGCAGCAGGTTTGAACAACATGATTTTGTTACTCTTGAAACCTCCACATGCTCCTGTCTGTCCTTTCGTGTCTTGAGATTCTATATTAAATCATAATAATTAAAAGTTCAGGCTCGCACACCAGAGACACATCTTGCGGTTGTTTACGTCATGAGCATTGCTTTCCTGTGCTGGGTTGTGGAAATGATGTAATAATGAGGTCATGGCAGAGGAAGTGAAACTTCCTGACTCCAGCCTCGGGCATATCTTCGGACTGTCTCAAAAAAAAAAAGCTTTTCTCAACATTGAAACGATTCAAATGTTCCTGCTTCTTGTTTTCCTTTCTCACTGCATAACCTTTGACCTTGTTTTTACTTTGAACCTTGTGATGGTGAATAAGGATGCAGGGAGAAGTGAGTAATGGATGATTCATGTATGATTTACTCTTGGCTCTGTGTGCGTCTTTGTGACTGGGTAACCCACTTATTGTGGTTAAAAGCATCTGGAGATCCCTCTGGGTTTTTGGAGGACTGACATCCTGTTGCCGGCTGTTTTAGCTCTCACATCAAAACACGTAACGGCTCCGTGGTGCTCAGTTAATATTTTATGTTCTCAGGCTCTGACTGGCAGGTCATTTGTTACTGATCGGAGGAAACGACATCACTGACGTCCACTTAGTGTCACTGACAAGCATCTTGTGTCTTTTGGTTCTTTGGAGCGACCCGGCAAACGTTTCTGTGCTGAATAACTGTTGGCTGCTGATGTCATTGTGCGTCTCGTTTTTGTTAAGAACTTTGATGTATTTTCACTCCTTTGTTAAGGCCTCTCTGTCTGACTTTCTAACAAATGAACATTTGAGATAGTTCATCCTTCTGACCGACAAGAGTAAAATGAAGCAAAAATATTATATTAATTTAAATTCTTCTTATTGTGTTACTGTGATTGTGTATTTCTATCTACCCAAGAGCTCCTCAAATACATGTTGGGGTGCAGTCTGTAATTGAAGCCCAGCTTTAAGCTGGAGGTTTCTCCTCTTTGATCAGGATGGGGGGAGGTGGTATTTTTCTCTGCGTGACAGTGATTCATAGCTTTGCATTTCGTTGTCACTTGTTTCTGTGACTTTGAACTGATCACAAACACAGCTGTTGGTCCAGTGACACCTCACAGCCTAACGGGATAACCAGGAGGGTTCAAAGGTTTGTGCAGTTCTTGTTTGTGAGGCCTCGAGTTTTCCTGCGCTTTCGGAGCCGGAGGTGTTGGCACGCACAACCCAAGAACAGGCGAGCACTGGCTGCAGGACTGACAAACTGATGCAAAAATGTAAACGTAAATCTGCACTTGCTCCTCAGCATTTCTGCTGTGCAGATTCACGTTTACATTTTGACTTTTTTGTATCATGCATGCGAGTTTAGTGCAGTCACTGGGAAGAAGCTCTGCTAACACTCAGAGGCGTGTTTGGTCCCTGGAATGCGTTTCCTCTGCGTTCCCTGAGGACACGGACCCTTGTTTACGTTTTTTTCTATCCACAAAGGAAGAAGAGGTGCAGGCATCCGTCACGGACAGTTTTTGGGTGAAATATTGCAAGTTCCTACAGTCAGTCGGTCTCTTTGTGGATGTAAAAACAGTGTGACATTATCATTTTGCTTTGAGTACACACAAAACATTTAACACCCCCCCCCCCCCCCCCACACCCCCGTGGCCTTTGTGGATAATTTTATCCAGGTCCCTGCATCCCTTCGGCACATGCAGGGCCGTGGAGACACACGCTGAAGACACAAATCTGCTGCATGAATACATGCAACGGAAATGCGAATGCCAGAGATTCCTGAGATCGGCCTGACCCAGATCCAACACGTCCCGCTCACAAAGACACACACACACACACACATGTGTGTGTTCACGTATTGGCTTTGTAATTCACATAACTCACAACAGAGTCTGGTCTGCTTCACACAACATGGGGGTTTAATTTCTATAGAAATATCTACTATTATCTAATAATAGTGTTGCCAGAATAAAGGCATGCCTCAGCTGCACAGACTGCTATATTTATGCCACACCATAATGTATAGTTTATAATGAGTTGTGGTTGTGCAAAATATTTTAATGTCTACCACATGTGTCGGTTTAGAGTCACTGAATGAATGGTATTTACAAGTGAAAAACCACACAAAATGTGCAGCTTCAATGGTTTAGTCACCGTTCACAATGACCTGATGCCAAATCTGCACCTGCACAGCCCAGTACGAGCCACCATAACAACACCCACACACAGTCACCAGTCACTGACCTGCAGCCTCAGGTGAAGCCAATAGCTGCTGGTCAGATTTTCAGGAAGATGCA
>VOQJ01016339.1:0-11734 GCA_015052665.1 Apistogramma diplotaenia | reverse complement strand
TGACATGTAGTCAAAGTAAGAAAGTAAAAGTATCAGGTTGTATAAATGTTGGATTCAGTGAATGAATCTCAGCATCAGCAGCTTTGATTCAAACTCATCTCTGCTTCACTTCCTGTAACTGTGAGCATGAACAGCCTCTGTGCACCAACACAGAGCTTTACTGTAAATGCAGTACAGCAAGCTGACCTGTTTATCAGCACTAAACTGCAGTATTTTCATACAGTCTTTAAATTACACAAAGTTAGTGTAGCTCAGTTTGTTCTGCAGTTCTTCCCTTTAAATCTAACCTCTCTGCTTCCTCTCCTCCTTTTCCTTGCATCTTTCTCCACCCCTGAGTGAACTTCTCTCTCATTGTGGGAAACACAGCAGCTGTTCTTTTAGCTCGCAGACACACTGTGTAACAAACTGCTCACACTGTGTGTGTTTGCTCATATTTGTTGAGCATTTAGAAAAGTTGCATTTAAAACTCTTGCTCCTCTTCAGTGTGCTAGTTAGATGTTGAAGTACCACAACCTATGGACATCAGCACTCGGTCCGCCCCACAGCAACCCCTGATTATAGCGCTATAAATGATACATGAATTATATGGTTTTGTCTCTTTAATCTCTTTGCATGCGATAAGCCCCAGTGATGGAGGACACGCCTCTACAATTTTCTCTCATGTGTTTTTGCTCCTGAATTTAGGCTCAGATCGCTTTGATGTTTGAAAGCACAGTGACTGGAAATGAAAAGTTCTGTCAAATATCTGGAACCTAAAGTAACGAGTCAGTTTTGAATATGTAACCAGTAGAAAGTAACGATATTGGTGTAAAATGTAGGGAGCAAAAAGCTGTCAAAAAAATAAATACTCAAGGAAAGTACAGATACCTTAAAAATCTACTTAACTTAATGAATTACTTCCCACCTTCGTGGACTATCACCTGAAATCATTGCAATCTGATGATCTAATGTCTGATGAATTTTTGCAATACACTTGTGGAAGATTTACACAAAATCTGAAATATTCTACTTGCAGTGATGGAGACACCCGGGAGGAGCTAATTCCAAGGCTAACCTTGACATCATTAGATTCAGCAACTCCATCTTTGGTTCTCACTTCTCTGACAAACTGTAGCTCATACCTGAAAAATTACAACTGTGTTCAGCTTTAAATCCTCTGGGATGGAGATGCAGGTGGCTCTGCAGACAGAGCAGGTCATTCACCTGGAACCACCAAGTTAGCATGTTGGCTGCTTCCTCCAGTAAATAATGAATTGCATCTGTATATGAACTGCATGATGACAAACTGTGACACTATACTTTTTAAAAAGACATTTAACATTGCATGTTTGCACTTCATTAGCAAACACACAGTGCAGTATTTTGCTTGAATAAAGAGACTACAGCGATTCTGCTGCGGTCACTTCTATCAGCCAAAGCATGCCACAGGATCTAAGGACAATGGACCAGTACCGGTCCTGTTTTGTTCACTGACAACAGCCTCTATTGAATTTCTTATCAACATCTGTATCGAGCAAAATCATTGCCGTGCCTCAGTCAAGCACCCGTCCTTTATTAATACTTGCTTTGCTTCAGCACTCCCATCAATAGAAAGGCTGGGCACTCTTATTACATGTGTTATCTGGTCTCTGTCCTCTGACTGAGGCACCGCTGGGGAAAAGTGAGGAGAAATGGAGATTATTGGCTTTAGCAAGGTCAGAGTGGGAGAGTGAGGTGAAAAAGTGCTGGCCCAGCACAATGGGCTTTTATTTTGTTGTGTCATTCAGTACAGGCGATTAAGCTGTCAGCCGAGGGGGGCACTATTGATTTGGTTATGTACTGGGGGAGGCAACATCCCCTGTTGTTTTAATTTATTAGCTGCTAGCAGTTTGATTCGATACTGAAGAGGTGTAGCAATTTGAGGTCTACGCAGAGCAGCAATCATTATAGTCTATACAAATACGATTATTGTGGGATTATTATGGCCTTTCGAGGTCTGTTGTCCTCCTACCAGCTTCCCTTTTGACTCGTTGCCATGCGGCCTTTGGGCACACTCAGTGCTTTACTGGCATGCTATATGAGCTGTTTCCTTGCAGGTAATTTGATATGACACTAGTTGAAGATAATATATCATTTTGACTGCCACGACGGGGCAATCTGCAAAAGATCTCAATTCATATTGACAGATGGGGGAATTGAGAACAATTGAAGCAGGCAACAGGAGTCTAGAGCAGTCAGTAAAAGTGTAATTGGGTGGGCCTCTCCATGAGCGAGAAGGGGAATTACAGGGTCATGTACTTTAACAACCCTCAATACAGACACTTGGAGGAAATGACTGTGAATTTTACACAGTGGTTTCATACAGCATCAGTGAGCCGAGTTGCCCCTGTGCATCCATGGGAACTGAAGCTTTCAGATGAAGAGCCACGCGAGCTCTGGCTTCAGCTGAAATTCACAAGGAGTACCAAAATAACCGAGGCAGGGCAAAGGTGCTCATAATGCACTGCTGCACAGTATTAACGTAGCTGCTTTAGTCCACCACTTATGTGAGACGTGTTGGTCTGGAACACACTTGTTTTTGAAATAACTCACACGATGTTCTGAAACTATGTTTTCTATTTTTGGCTCCTCCAAATTTTTAAAGACATTTTCAGATAACTGGAGCTTAAACCTTTATGGTGATTGTTTCATCTTCACCCAGAACCCTGTAACAGACTGGCCATGTCTGCAGACCATCCCTTCCTGATGGTCATTAGCATTGAACATGCTTGGTGACAGAGCACCTCCTGGTACCTGGTCACCATTTTGGTACACTTTTATATGGTACGAGGCCTCCATTATTTTCTCAGCAGTTGTTGAGCTACAAGAACACGATTCTGCAAAATGCATCAACATTGAACAGAATAGAATAGAATAGAATAGAATAGAATAGAATGCCTTTAATGTCATTTAACAGATGTACAATGATATTGGAGGGCAACTTCTGTTCAGTGCTATAAAATAGACTCTAAATAAGATATACTGAAAAAAATACAAAACTAAAATAAATCGTTACAAAATATATACGAAATATATACATTCTGAATTATTTTTAAAAAGAATTATATAAGTACATACATATGAGAGCTGGTGAGTAATTGTACTAGGTGGAAGAATATTGCACTAGTCCATTGTGAATAATACTGCACAGAGATGTGGCTATTGCACATTTAGAGTGTGTGTGAGTTCAGGGTGCGAGCACTGCAAACAAGTTTATAACTTAGTAAAGTTACTTCAAAACAGAGGTTTCACTCAGGTAGCAACATAAGAGTTAAAGGATCGCTGATCTCTGCCAGCCTGGAGTCTTTATGTTGGTGTAACATTGTTGCCTTCGTGATCACTGCCCTTGACTAGCTTACTTGGCTGTGGTGGATGTTTTAAGAGATGACATGTGGGCCTTGACAGTCTATAGACAGTGTTATGTCACTGTGGCCATTAAGGCAGTAAATCCTCCCATGGCCCTTGTCCTTTCATTTCAGAGAGGGCCAATTGATCTACATAATTTTACGAGCACGATCACATATGAATATGCCATTTAATGCCCCATTTATTGCCTTTTTATGATGCCGTTGGAATTACATTTTTAGAGTTTTGAGGGTGAAATATTAAAAAGGACAGAGCCGAGTCAAGTCTTGAGACAGGAGGGCTTTAGCAGGTTAACCATCTGGAATGAATTGTTGCTCTTTGTCTGCCCTGGCTATAATTCTTTAAACCTCTATGAACTTCACATATTGTCTGCCACCATAAAGGCGATATTTAAATCGCGCACCTTACTTTAAATAGAACTGTCAATGCAAATTGTTCTCCTCTGGTGAGCAGGGCCCTTTGCTTATCCATTCATTAAAAGAGATGGCGGATGTGACCAATTGGCTCAAAGTTGTCTCTCAGATGTTCATTTAGCGAGCTCAGTATTTTTCACAAAAAGATGCCCCGTTGGCTTTGTCCTGACGGAGTGGGAGGAGAGGAGCCACCAAAAGGCCACAGCTCCAATTACACGCAGACGCTACTCCTTAAATGTCAAGCTACTTTGCATTACCCAGAGTGCAATGGCATTCAGCGGGTATTAGCCCCACTCCATCCACATCTGTCACATTATTTCATGTGGCTCCACGAGCGAAAAGAAAATGATCACCGAGTCCTTTCCTTCGATCTATAACTTATCATTCCTGAGTGTTCTGCTTCACATCTCAATGAGGTTTGGGCGCCTACCAAAACAGTCAACCACAGAGCAAAATTAAATAACAATTAGGTGGCTTGTGTTGCTTTTACGAAGATGAATGGTTTGCGAGTGTCCTTTCAGCTGCTTTTGTAATTGTTTCAGAGTGAAGATTCATAATCCCTCTTTCAGTGCTGTCAGTTCATTGACTACATTGCCACCCAGGGCCCCTCAACTTTTCCCATTAGAGGCTCTACAGGCTTGACAATTTAGCTTCTTTGCAGATCATTAAGAGGGGAGACACAGAGCTTCCCCCCTCTAATTAAACCTTGATTAGAAAAGCGGTCTACTGCAGAGATGACAGAGAAGGCATGAAGCAGGGGACAGGAAGGCTGCTGCAGTACACAGGTGGTGTTTCTATAATAGGCAGAGACCATAAAAACAGCAGTTCAGTTCAAATTAAGGACCCCACAGTAATAGCAAGAGTCATCAAATCAAAATAAAGGGAGGATACATCCTGTCACGCCTCAAGCTAAGCTGGACCACAGACACTTTGTATGCGTCAGCATCTACTGGCCAATAAGGTCACAGCTAAAGGCATCCTTTAGGTGCGCTATTAGCATCATGGTTGATTCAGTAACCTGCTGAATATGTTTGGAAAGTGACCTCCTGCAGGTGTGTTTTATGTATATATCTTCCTTACAGCTGCTGGATGGGAAGCAGCTCATTCTTCTTCTTCATTACTCTCCTACTTACATTTCATTTAACTGATTAGATGAAGTTAGCGTGTGGTAGACAGTGTTAGGCAGATGGTTCATCCAGTCTAATGAACTGCCATTTTTTAAGTGGCTGCCCTTTTCTAAACACTTTCAAAGGACATCTTCCCAGATGTCTCTGTGTAACAAACCATCTGGTGCATCAGGTAGTATAGGTATTACTAGTACCGGCACTGATGTCAGTCTCAATCAGGAAAAAACATTCTGTCTTCTTAATTAAGGCAGTAACATGACTGTGAGACAATGTCATTATAGTGTTGTTCTCCAGCTGAAATGACCAAATGCAGATTCACATGCTTCTCTGCTATAAGAAATCATCTGTTACAGATTATTCAGATGGTTTACGAAACCATTTTGCGGGTTAATATGTTTATGATCACCAGGGTTCATCTCAAACTCTTCATTGTAAAAAAGAAATCAAATGAAAAATGGTGCAGTTAAAGAAAATGCATTTTTAGGCCAGTTATTGGCTTTTGATTGGTTTTCCTGACTGTGAAGCCTGAGGCGATGTCTTTCACTCACAGCAGCGTTTGGCTCAAAGCTAACAATGAAGAAGGATGATAGCTGGACACAGTTAACATCTGACAGTAAACTGCATGTTTACCTGCCTCCCACATATCTTGATGTTCTTCACCCTTCAGTCTGGGTGCAGTCAATGACCTTCAAGGACGATGCATATCTGAAGCAGTGCAATGAGGATTCACACTATATACTGGGCAAAGCTTTTTGTGTAAAGTCTGACAGTGTTTCCAGAGTAGCTAAAAAACTCTGGATTAGTGGGGTTAAGAGGAGAACTCGAGTGTCTACAGGCAGTATGACTTAAGACACATTTGCAGCAGCTACATCTAATATATCTGTCAGGTATCTGCCAAGGTATTATGAGGCCCTGAGCAGAATTTGATTTGGGGCCCCCAGCTAAACCCATCATCAGCCACCCATCTCAGCACCACCAGTATTATATATATATTGTTCATGTTTATTGTTTGTGCATTGTACATCTAAGAGACCATTGCTATTGTTCATGGCAGACAATGCCTTTACAAAACAGGCTAATTATTTTAATTGCTAAATAAATTAAATATGAACTTGTATAGCAAAACCCAATAAATAAAATGCAATCCATTAATTAGGACAAGTGCTCTTCACTTGCAGGATCAAAAGCTGTCATCTTAATGCTGTTGTATCTGTCAAAAATAAAAATATCTGACAGGTTAGTCCATATTGACCTGTGGGGGGGGGAGGGGGGGCGGGGGTAACGTGAAGAAGCAGCTGTTCCAAGATGCTTCAAGATGCAGCAGGATGAGTTTATCTGACCAACTTATAGCAAACTGTAATACCTCAAAGGGAATAAGCAAAAACGACAACATCCAAAGCTAGCGATAAAACAACGAGCTAACTGAGGTGGAGCAGTGTTGGAACATAACTGCAAAACCCCCAACATGACAATCTGCATAATGTAACACTGTTATCTGTCATACTGAAATTCTGTTTGATACTGGCTCAATGCTGGTCGCTACACCTCAGCCTGACACGAGGATCAATCCTGTTACTATGTGACTAGTCCCTTTTCTCACAGAACCATGGTTACGTTTCAGTACAGAAAATGTAGCCTGGGCTGGCTGTGCTCAGGAGGCAGAGCAGGTCATCTACTATGTAGATATGTTTACTGATAATTGACTCAACACAACTCCGACTGAAGTGAAGGCTGGTTTGACGCCTCTGAGGATGACTAATGTCATCGTAAGAGAACATTTATGATAAAGTGCTGCACTCATCGAAACATACCTTTATCCAAATTTTTTTCCATATGATTTTCTCATGAGTGAAAAAAACCCTCGTAAATCCAAAAGCAGATATTTTTGTGGTGGGTATCTGTAGTGATGTTGAAACAACATGTAATAATAAACATATGGAGTACAGGGCACCAGTTAGCACTCTAACAGCATGAAGGTTCTGGGTTGAACTCTGCTCCCTCTGCCTGCGTCGGTTCTCTCTGGTCCAAAAACATGCATATTGGGTTAACTGGTGATTCTAAATTGGCCGTAGTTATGAATGTGTGAATGACCCCTGGTGACCTGCAGCAACCAAGTGCGACCATGAATTAAACTGGCTGATAAGAAAATAGATGAATGTATGAATGCATGTATGTGTCGCAGGGGGGTGAAAGCATGCTGTGAAACAGTCCACCCTTCACTCTCAGCACCCAGCACGATACTGAATGAAAAGGACACTTGAGCTCAGAACAGATCCTCTGAATCTGCACTTTGCTGTGAAGAAAGGCAACTTTTCTCATTGTCATTCCTGCAACACATTACGCTCGGTTTCAATCATCTACAAACACAGTTTTCCAAAATGTGCAGCAGGGTGGAGGCATCATGCTTATAGAGCGGGTTCCCTCCTCTGTGACAGCACGCTTGCCCCCTGCTGCAGTATCCTTGAGAAGGGCATTCAAAACACAGTAAAAACAGTCGTGCATTGGTTTTCTTCTTCTACTTCTACTACAGCTGATCAGAATTCAGCTTGGATTCCCTCAGGAGTCTCATCACTGCCAGCAGCTGACCTCTTCAGAAACTCTTTTCATCATACACAGACAACCTGACGTGATGTCTGACTTTGTCTCTGCTCTAAACATCTGTTCCTACAGATGTCCTGCCTTCCTTCTTTATGAAGTGCACAATCTTTCACAGTAACCCTCTCAAACAATATAAATATAATAAATACACCCCTACTGCTTTTAGTGATTAGTAATTGATAAAGTTTTTCCTTCCTACTGTCGCCAAGTGCTTGCTCACAGGGGTCGTACATTTGTTGGGGTTTCTTTCCAATATTGCAGGGTCTTCATCTTAAAATATGAAGCACATTGAGGTGACTGTTGTTGTGAATTATAGCTGTATGAATAAAATTTAATTGAAAAAATATAATGAAGAAATCATGAAATATGGCCAAGGCAGAGAGGTTGCTCACTGACAGCATATTTAATTAATTCTATCCCATGATATGCTTTTATATGATTACATTCACTTGTCACAGTGAAACATTAGTGGAAGCAGCATTTCTTTTTTGTTATATTTATATTTGTGAATAGGGACAGATTCTGTGGAAAAGAATATTAAAAATATTAAAATATTTTATTTCCATGTTGAAAAAAAAACCTAATTGGCAAATTAAATTAGTAGCATATGATGTCACATATTTGTCAGGATGTTTCTAAGCAGGGAATGACTTATGTACATAAAATCTGACTAGTGAAGCAGGAATCCTCTCAGAAGAAACAAAAGATGCAACAACACTATGACGTCGCACCATGAAATGCACATGTTAGCATTTGCTTTCACACAGGCCAGGGTTAACTGACAGTCAGTGGACCATGTGGCTGAGCCATTATCATAGTTTTGCATTCTCTAATGTCATTTTCTACAAGGTTAGGCTTCATGTAATCATTGCCCCGGGACAGCAGTAAGCTATGAAAGACAGAGAGCGTGCATTGAGTGGAAGAGCACTGGGCCGCTTGTTCGACTTAATGAGACTAATCTGAACAGATGGAGGAGAGACTCCCTGGCTGCACTGACACCATGTCCCCAAGACTGCCTTAGTTGGCCACTCATCATTCTTACTTTCTCCAGCTTGGACCTTCAAAAAATTTCATTGTATAATTTTATTTCAAACTCATGCAGATGGTCTCAGTTTTGTTTCCTCCTGAAAGCTCTTCAGCCATGAGATCATTTGTATTTTCTTTTACAACAAATACTTTGTTACATGCATACATTTTCTAGATTGCATGACTTTAGATTCATCTAATTAAATTTTTATATACTGTACTTTATGTTGCTTGGTAAGTTGTGTAATTACAAGAAAAGGGACCCAAATACAGAGTTCATTTAAACTAAAAGGAGAGCCTTTAATTGAGGCTGGTGCCCAAAACATACAAGTCCATGAGGGGGACATAAACAGAATCCGACACACGGGCTGGGATCACACAAGACCAGTATAGTCAGTAGACACAAGAGGTACTCAAGGGAAGTGGAAACATGTGGGTCAGGAGACAGAGCTGAAACCAATCCAGACAGTGACAGAGGATGTTAAACTGTATGAGCCAGAGGACTAACAATAAAACAGGAAGTAACTGACTGAACGCAGAGAGAAGACACAAACACTCAGCATAGAGAAACACAAGGGAGGCTGCAATCAGCTTAAATACAAATTAATTATAAATCAAACTCAAAAACCGCTAAACTTATAACGGTAGAATAAAAACTATAATGAAACTCAGCCAAATAATCAAAACTAGAGCTTAAGAATTACAATGAAAATAAACCAAAAACTCTAGAAAAAAAACCTAAAAAAAGTACTAGATATGCCCAAAAAAGAGCCATGACAGTAGCCCTACCCCTCCTGATATGTGCTGCCCAGGACCCACTGGTTGCTTTGGCTGTGGCTGGACACCACCCAGCAGCTCAGGGACTAACCAGTTCATAGTGTCGGGACTGGTTGGAGCATCTTTTCCTGGAGCACTCTCTTTGGGGAGACCCCATGCAGAACAGGCTCTAGGGAGATCCGGACGTGGACCACCCTGGGCTCAGGGACAGCTTGAGGCCTGGAAACCTTCCAAGGCGCAGAGTTTGGGTCTGGCATCGGCTGACCTTAGACGAAGAGGCAGGCAGGAGCCCGACGACCCTTGTCCTCAGCACTGGTATGGACCTGGCGAGGCAGAGTGGCTGGACAGATGTGACTGGAGATTTTACTCAGTGGGCTCAAAAGAAAAGCACAATCTGAGTAACAACTTTTCTTTTAACTTTCTGGAGACAAAGACATGATGGTTCAATCCAAGCCTGCTTTAGCCTGCATGCCAAAGTACCCTTGGGCAAGATGTGGAGTGTGAATGTTAGAAAGCATTTACTGTAGATGTGCCTGTGTAAGCATGGCTGAATGAAGGCATGCTGGATATAGTGCTTGAGGAGAAAATTGCTATATAAGAACCAGACCATTAACTTCTCACCTTCCCTTAATTTTCCTGAATAACCATGACATATCTCCCTCCATCCATTGTTGCTTTGTATCTTTCTTAGTAAAAGATCTCGACCTCATTTCTATTCATTCCTGTGTTAACCCGTACCTTTTATACATATCTCTTATTTGTCCTTTCTCTCTTAAAGCAGATTTGTTTGTGCTCTCAATAAGGCTGAAGCATCTTCTTATCAGGTGGGTGTTTTAGGCCCTGCAGGGCTGGAACTTTCTCTCATGCCCAGGAGAGGACCAGAAGCTTCTTTCTTCCACTATCTGCAAGATTCCCCGTCTATATTCAACCCATTTGTTATCATGACTCTGCTGTTGTCTGGTTCAATGTGTTCTTGCTGTAGGTCATCTTTCACTACGCGGGGCCTATTCTTTCTCCCTGTGTATTAGTATCAGTAAGGGTGCAGCAAATCTGCTAGATACCAGTGCCATGAGTTGTCAGCCTGTTACGTCCCAGTGGGGTCAATTTCCTTGTTTGCGCTTTTTCCACACTATCAGATGGTCTCTCCCTTAGCTGTCGGCTAAAATTTAAAATACATCCCCAAACAAATAAGGAAGAGGCATTTACTGGTAGATCTGATAATGTGATGCCGGTCTCACTAAGCTGTTGCATAAGGTGGAGAGAACATAAAACAAGTGGAAAAAATGGAACATGGCATGCTAGCATGGTGCTGCTGTGTGATCAGCAGGCCTGTCAGTGCACCAAATGCTGGAAGTAGCACAGTGTAGAAGTGAGATCAGTAATGTCTGCTGGATAGCACAGCAACACTCCGACTCAACAAATCGCCCCAGCCACTCACTGCTAATGGAAACTACTGAAGCTTTTATTCATTGCATTACTATCAATGAACCCTGATCAATGCACATTGAGAGTTGTGATCAATCAATCAATCAATCAATCAATCAATCAATCAATCAATCAATCAAATCTTTTTTGGTACGTGTTACCCCAAAACCATGATTTCCATCCACTCTTTGAATATGTCAACACTGGATCCAGCAGCTGCATAAACACAGCTCACAGTAATGCTGCATTTTGATCTTTTCCATACAGATCTCTTTGATAATGCATTCCAGCAGATCATCAATAGCTGCTTTCATTCAATTAAAGTCAGTCTTATTTATACAGCACCAAATCACAACAAACAGTCGCCTCAAGGCACTTTATATAGTAAGGTAAATGGTAGATGGACTAGTTCTTGTAGAGCGCTTTTCTGCTCTTCTGAGCACTCAAAGCACGTTACACAACACATTTACATTCACACAAGCACTTCCATGTTTTAACTAAGCTAAGCGCTTTCTATCTAACATTTACACGCATTCATACTCCAACGCTTGCGTCAAAGAGCAACTTGGGGTTCAGTATCTTGCCCAAGGATACCTTGGCATGCAGCCCGGAGCAGCCAGGATTCGAACCGCCAACCTTCCAATTGGTAGGTGACCTGCTCTACCGCCTGAGCTACAGACACCCCAGGTAAAGGAATAATTACAGAGAAAACCCAATAATCAAAACGACTCCCTGTGAGCAAGCACTTGGCGACAGTGGGAAGGAAAAACTCCCTTTTAACAGGAAGAAACCTCCAGCAGAACCAGGCTCAGGGAGGGGCAGTCATCTGCTGTGACCTGTTGGGGCTGAGGAGAGAGAGACAGGACAGAAGACATGCTGTGGAAGAGAGAGAGGGATTATTAATAAGTAATGAAAAAATGCACAATAGGGTATAAACAGAGTAAAAAGAGGTGAATGAAAAGAAACACTCAGTGCATCATGGGA
>VOQJ01016338.1:56692-66781 GCA_015052665.1 Apistogramma diplotaenia | reverse complement strand
ATTCCTATATCCCTTTGTGTTGTAACAAGAAAGGAATTAAAGGGCTGGATTTCCCCGTGATTTACTCAACTGACATGAAAACCACGCAGCCACTTTAGCAGACATTTGTAGCAATTGTACCTCGTCTCCTTATGGACCAAAGGTAATGATTTTCCAGTAAAGACTGTTTAGACAAGCTGACATGCTGCGTTATATAGCATAAATATAGGCTAAAATGTGTGCTTCTAATGCAAACATGCTGTATTATTTTAAAAAGAATAGCAACATGAAGAAAATCAGGAGTAGATTTTAAAGAAAGTAACCATCCACCGGGTTGCATTTGCTGTTTTCATTGAGGTTGCATTGCTGGACTGATACAACATACTTAATGCTGCTCTGAAAGATCTTTTTGTTATTGTTATTTCGGTATTATCTTATTATCTGCAGCATATAACTGTATTTCTCGATGTAATCAGTGTTTAGGTTGTCAGTGAAACAATGTTTTCTTCCACTGATTGTGGGAACTTCATGTGCTAAAAAGAAATCTTAGCACATCTGTTTAACATTTCCACCTAACTGCAAGATTTATTGTGCCCTACATTTTCTTCTTTTTGTTTTGTCTTTTTCTTTTCTTAGTATAACTTTCACAGAGTGCTTCAGGTTTGGGCAAATCACCAGAACAACAAATATTTGGCTCGTAACACATAAAGCATACTGCCTGTATTGTCACACAATGAATGAGGAACTGGTAGCATCTTATTCTCGAAGGATTAAGGGAAAACAAAAATGAAAATCCTCCAGATTGTCACACATTTGATACTTATTTAAAAGCAGCAGAAGCAGATTGATAGCCGTGGCCTCGTAGCATTAAAGTAGGTTGTAGAATAGATGCCTGTTGGCAATGTGGAGCTAGTCCCTGTGTCCCAGGGTCCTGGGGAATTGGTCTTTAAAAGGAAAGGGCCATTGGCAGGGTATGAGATGTGCTCAATCGCAGAATCTGACCTGGTAAAAATGGGAGCTACACTACTGTCACTCTAGGGTCCCTCTCCAGGGATGTATTGTAATTATAAGAGCGGGGGCCCTGGGGCCCCATCACTCTAAGAGCTACCCGCTAATCACAAATCACACAGACCTGGCACAGGAGGTGTCTTCCCTTAGAAACTGAACTCAAAAACCTTTAGCAGATAAAGGTCAGACTCAGAGGTAATGCATATGTGACAAAGTGTCCAGGCTGTTCACTGTTGATGGTCTCAAAGCACTTCCACTAAACACAGTTCAAGTTTTGTTGCTTCGTGTTGTGGAAGAGCTTTTAGCCAAAGTCAGAGCATTCGCTGGAGTTCAAGAAGCCACGCAGCAGCTTGAAAAGTAGCCGTGTCTCTCCTGTGACTTTGATAAGTTAAAGAATCCAATGCAAATCAGTCGTTTCGCACGGCACCTCAGAGGAATCTACATATGCACACTGCGAAATGTGTCTGAAAATATTCTGCAACTCGATTATAAACTGCTGATTTCCGTGCAAATGTGTTATTTCTATTGGTAACTATTAGAGTGACTAAAAAGTGGGAGGAGACGTGCCAACACAGAACTGATTTTGAGATACGGACTCAACTTCATTTGCTGCCTTGACATCATTCTGGAGACATTTTAATTAATCAATAATGAACTGTGTGGGCTTAATTTAATGAGACAGGTGGAGAGGTAATCTCTGATGAGATAAAAATGCACATAAATCAAAAGTGTGTAAATTTTTCACTATGACTACTTTGAGTTCATTTTCTCCGTGTCAGTGTTTTCTTGTTTCTTTTTCTTTCAAGGCCTCCAGTGTTACTCCTACACCTCACTCTCTGTTATTTTGCTCCTCAGCTCGGAGTAATTCCCCAGCAACTTTTGATCTTCCCTGTCATGTCCCTTTGTGAGTCCTTCCATTGCAGTCCTTTAAAACTCTTGCAGATTCCCCTTCCCCTCAAACCAGAAGGACTTTCAAGGTCTACTCAGATAACGTCACCGCGACTGTGCATCTGTTTCCAATTCGGTGCAATTAACAAGGCCAGCTTGAGAATGTTCCTTTCTATTTCATACCCCTCAATTTTTCTCCTTTTTCTGCCTGTCTCACTTCTTCCCCCGTCCACAGCTCAGTGGAACACGGCCATTCTTTACGTGTCACTCAAATCAAAACAACGTAGGATCTCTCCGCATATGTTTGTTTCTTTCCTTGGGTGGGCCACTTCATAAAAACAATCCACCCATGCTAGTCTGCAGCAGAACATCAGTTTGTTATGGTCTGCCTGAAAGATGAAACAGGTGTGAGAAAAGACACCTCACAATGAAAATGAAGAATATGCTAAAGTGTGCTTAACTGAACTACCGCATGCCAGATATCCTTTGAGTGATGTGTACACAGCAGTTGTATTTGTGCAGTCTGGTCTGCGGCTTGGTGAAAGTTGTCTTGTATTTTTCTTGGTAAACGTACAATAACCCTCTAAAAAGCGCCTTTAATTTCTTGCTGAAATGTATGCTTTCCCAGTCTCCTTGCTCCAGTTAGCTATAAATCCCAACCTTGTGTAGAGTGCTTCGAACTCCGATGCCAAAAGCAGGAGGCGAATATGGAGTATAGGCGGAAGCGTCTTATGTTTCTGTTTTCTTTTTTTCTTTTTTCTTCTTTTTTACTAAGCCAGGGTACAAGCCTCAGCAAAGTCCTGTGCTGCTTTTTCAGGAGGTCAACAGGTACAGCTGAGGCGAAACTACTGGCCGGCAGAAGCTTAAACCAACAATATCCCTGACAATGACCAGTGACAGCTTTATAACCCTCTGGCCTTTGCAGAGCACAATTTAAGGCCAAACTGCACTTAGCCTTCCCATTTTCTGCTAAACTTTTTTTTTCGCTGCTCTCAAAAACTTTGACTGAAAAAAAGCAAAAAACTCTATTTTAAGTCAAACTCACAATACTTTATCATATCTGTTTATCTTTTATATACCCCAAAGACTTACTATCTATAACAGCACCGAGGCATATAAGTGATTATCCAACCATATTTTGAAAGGCAGCCAAGAGTGAGTGTACATCATATGCCTGCTAAGGCAGCGGTTACACTGAAGCTCTCTTTCCTCCTCCTTCTGCCTATCCCACAGCCAACAGCTGGACCACTGAAGACTATTCATGTTCTGACAGAGGGGTCGCCACTCAGTAAGGTCACCTTTTCTGTGGCATTTGTAATAATGAGTTCTTTGATGATATGCAATGGCCCTTGCGTCCCCAAATACCACACAGCTGCAAATGGATGCCTTGATGCACATCTGTGAAAATGTCTAATATCTCCTTTGTGGCAAATATATAGAGGGAGGGCTCAGGGCATATCAATCACAGCAATCGTTTGCCAGTGGCCGTACCCTGGTTTGTGCTCGTTTTTGACTGTAACGGGGACCGTGATTTACAAAACGAACTTCACGCCAGAGTCACTGTGACTTGAAGCTAGCGGTTGAACCCGTAGCATTATTGGGAAAGTATTCACTGAGGTCATAGAGCGAGAGAGCTGAGGGTCATTTTTCCAAAGACTTGTGCACAGCTGGTAGTCTTTGTGCAACCACAGGAGTCGCCCCACACCGGTCATTAAAAAGAATGTAGTTTTAAAGCTTTGGAGAAGTCAGTGAGCAACAGCCTATTTATACCTCTGTCTATAGTTACACCAGGATCACAATGGATAACCTTAGTTATTACTTATAGTGCATAGACGTGTGGACCTCGCTCCCAAGGACCCACCATCCTCCTCTCTGCTCAAGTGGCTGGTAATCCAGTATAGAGTTTGTGTATTTATCTAACACCGGTAGCTTAGGGCTTTACACATAAATTATGCATAACCAATGCATTTTATTTAAAATTAATTAGCCTGCCACATAGCTGTGGATTGTTTGCCAATGGAAACAGTGTGAACTGAGGGGAGCAGGAGGTAAGAAGAGAAAAAAAAAAAGAACCAGTGTGATGGCAGCTGTGACTCCATGGTTCTTCCACTGCGCTCCAGGAGAAGATTAATAGTTAATGGAAGGCCTTTAGGCTGTGGAAATACCCCTAGTGGCCCTATCCCTGCTCTGGGAAAATTTGCGATTATTGTCAAGGTATTAGAGTGTCACAAAGCAAGCCCTCTCCTTCCATTTCCCGACCTGAATCGTACTTTCTTGGCTACAAAACGAGAAAAAAAATGTTACCTACATTTGGCACACATCCACAGTAAAGCTGAGTATTTATATTTTACTTAGTCTGTGGCACAAAATCCCGCGTACTTAACTTCACACCACCGAGGCTCTTTTCCCCGACTCCCTTCTTGCCATTTGCTTATACGGGTTTTACACAGGCAGAGAGTGAGGTCAGTTTTTCAAACACGGCACATCATATTATCTCTGGCAAAGCACGTTGAATCAGCCTAAGCAATTAACTTAGGCTCAGTGCCACAACACAAATCATCAGACTCATTCGGGGTCGTGTGGATTCTTCTCTCTAGGCAATTAGCCTCCTTCATTAATTAAAAATTCTAATCAGGATGTTGGATCGATAGTATAAATCACGTGTGCCGCAAATCAGCGAGGGAAGTTGCATCTTACTTCCAACGCCTGCATTGACAAAGTAATCAGCCGAACTCATGCGAAGGATTAGTGGAACAGGAGTTGAGATGATTGACGTGCTCATAAATCGTCCGTGACATTCTGCTAATGTACAGAGTACACACCAGAAAAGTATCACGTCAATAAACTGTGAATTATCCAGGAATATACACAGTGGTATGAATAGCATACCGTAGCAAACAAACTAAGTGAACTATCTAAATATTTTAATTATGCAGGAATGATGTTTTATACAGTTAATATGTGATGGATGTGTTACTTATTGATTTAGCTCAAGATATTTCTTAGAAAAGATTCAGATACTATAACTGTTATGTTAGAAGTTTGTTAATATATAACTATAGTAAAATATGGCAATGGGTGAAAAAGCCCAGTGATTTTTTTTTTTCTCACTGTTAGTAGATCATCAAGTGCTGGTCAGTTCCAACTCTTACCTCACAAGGGTAAACTCAAGGGGCCAATTATTCTCTGGCTGAAAGAAAGTTATTTTTCCATTTTTCTACTATGTGTATTTGACATGTGCACGTACTGTAGGTCGATACAGACCCACGCTAAAATACGCGCATTACCAACCTTGCCCAAGCACACATGTGCATGTGTGTACGCACAGACATGCCTGTGGATGATTTTTAAGACACGCGAAGAACAGAATACAGTTTGTCCGCCGTTCTTTCCAATAACACATTTGTTTGTGGTCTTACAGTCGTGGTTTGACTGAGAAAATATCCCCAGTAAATGTTGCTGTTGTTCTTAGGTCAATTTGGAAGGAAAATGAAGTCATTTTGGATCCCACAAGAAATCAACATAGACCCAATATTTCCCTCTCATTAGCAAGAAAATGAGTGGGAGGAGACGGTGCTGCAAGAGTTGCATTCTGTGGCCGATTCATTTCAACAGGAGGTGAATTACAACTGTGGTGTAGTGTTTCCTCAAATAGTGTCAGCATACAGCAATATCTAGTTACTGTTTCTTGGTTCATACTTAACTCTGAGGTCATGTGGCTTGCAGAAAATTTGATGCCGTGTACAAGTTTGGCCACAGGAAATGATCCGAGACAGACTGCAGGTGTCACTCCCACCAGTATAAAGGACACTAAAGCACCAGCAGCATTAGTACCACATGGCCCAGCATTGATTTACAGAATAAGACGTTTACTTCCTGCAGAAAAGTCATCAATAGCGTTTCTCTATCCACCTCTGGCTAATCCTCTTCCTGCACATTTCTGGCTTTAGCCTGCTGACTGCCACGGGGGACAGTAACTCAGTGCAGTACTGTTACATGTGAAAACAACAACAGAAAAACAAAACAGGAGCTACAAAGTAAGAAAACCGAGCTCAGCTGCAGGTTGTGTGGCTTCAGCAGGTAGTGGCAGGGCTGTATGTTATTTTTAAGCTTTCACAGTTCTGTGCTTTTGTGTGCTGTTGTGTGTTCTGCATATTTGCTCACACTTTGTACATTGTTTCTCAGCTTTTCCTCTTTTACACCTTCAGTGTGTGTTTACGCTCTTTCGTGACCGATGCCCCACGTAATTTTAGTGTAAAATTTGCACCTTGCTGTATTTCTCGTGCGGTGGACGATTTGAACAAAAGCTCAATTTTGCATGTTTCTCACCCTCTGAAATTCCAGCAGGCCAGAATGAATCTTCGTGTGCCATCACTCATTAGATCTAATTTAGTCTGAATGCTATTGCTGTATTAATAATAATTAAAAAATTTAAAAAAAAACAGGAAAGAAAATAACTGATGTTTGTATTGTCAGTTTTCCCATGCACATTTCCTGGATAACAAATGAGGACAGATTGTCTGCATTTGCGTGGCGTGTCCCTTTATTTCTTCCAATAAGCTCTTGTCACAATACATCATCGGTATGCGTGGACATTTACTGTCTGCTATGTTTTTCCAAAATAAATATGTGTTGCTCCCATTAGCTGAGCTGGAAGAAAATCTTTATTTCATTATTTTAAATGCTTTTTTCCTCCATTTAATCAGCACCATTGGAGTGCTGCTTTCTATCACATATTTGGCTGTTTAATGTTTTTCTGTTGCATGTTTCCGCTCGACTAATGCAAAGTTGTCTTGTGTACTAGCCAGGCATGCACACGCTCTCCTCGCAACTCAGGACTAAGTTTTATTGATTTGATTTCTTTTTTTTTTTCTCTCAAGCAGACTCGAATGCCACACAAGGCGTCATCAGTAAATCAGGTGTTTTTTTCAGTATCAGCAGCAGGGAATTTCACTGGAGTCAAACCTGTGTTCAACTAGCTGATTTTCTTTAAAATTTATGGCATTGCTGATAGCATGTCAGCTGTTGCTGAGGTGCTGTATATCACATTACCAAGCCTATTGACGATAAACAGAGCTGCAGAGCTGGAAGGCGGCAGCTGAAAGAAAGTTAGTTGGGTCTGAGTCATACCTAGAGATTGTTTAAATTAATCTGGCACGGTTCGATGCTTAAAAATCCATCTGAAATATATGTTTTTTACTCCCTCTCAAAACACTCTGCTGCTTCAGGCATCCTGTCAGTTTGATCTATGACCTGCGCGATGAGGTCCTTCTTTAGCATCTGCGGTGCAGGCCAAAGTTTTTGTGGTTTTCATCCATAATGCTCATCCCAGTTCTCTAGTGCAGAGCATTGAGGGCTGCACATCAAGCTGAAAGCATCCTTTTGTCTAAAATGGTGGGAGAAGTCCTCGACATACTTAAAGATAGTTTATGATGTAATTCTGAAAGAACATGTCAAGTTGAAACAGTGCAGTATGCAGCGTTAAAAAAAAGAGCTTCATGTGTTATAAATACATAGTGAGTCAGAGCTTAGCACAGATGTACGTTCATCCAAAGCAGACACATAACTGTGCTGCAAATGGCCCTTCATTTTTTTTTTTTAGAGTGGAGGACTTGACCCACTGTTTTGACCTGTCTTTCTTTTAATTGCTCACAGTTTGGATTATGTGATTGTGACAGATCACAGAGTGATGCCACGCCACCTCTGCAGCCCCTCTGCTGAACTTTACAAATTGTAACAAAGGTGGAAAAAAAAGAACAGTCAGTTTTGCCCCCAACAGACAGAAACAGCAGCTGTTTCCAATTCCTACAGGAAATCTGCAGTGAGTGATGTTTAGAGGGCTAGCAGAGCGTATCAGTGACACAAGACAAAGTTGTTTTGTAAAAAACAAAAATGCTCAAAGCGAAGCAGAAAGAAGGGGGGAAAAAAGATCTTCCACTCTGTCATTTTCTGAAGTGGCTTGAGACATTGCCAAAGAAATTCCCTCAGACATAACAAGGTTTTATGACAGGGAACTGCCCTATGAAACTTCCCATGCTTGATGTTCTCCAGTGTAGGCTTTGCTATGGAGCTGCAGTTTTGTTCATATTTATGTCATATCGAAGTTCACAGACACACTGATTGTTATCTATGAGGGAAGAGCCATTTCAGCCCTGAATCTAACAAGGTTACCGTACTGTGGCTGTCAGCTAAATGGTGACGGGTGAGGTCACAGGCAGCACTGTAACCCCGAGTCTCGAGCAAAACAAAGTGATGATTTTAAATGGGCCAGTCTTCCTCTGAGAACACAGGCCAATTGTTCTGCAAAGCTTTCTGTCTGACTTTAGTCTGACTTTCACAGACCTCCATCACTGAGTTATGTGAGGGAAATGCTCGCCGCGATCGCAGAATAACATTTTTTCTCGGGAGTCACGAGTGCATTTCACAACAACACCCACTTTGAATGAGACTGAACTTAAAATGAAACACCATACAGGAGCGACAAAAACACATTTCTCCTTTAAAAATGAAAGCCCTGACAATTTTTTCTGCAGAAGATATAGAAATAACAAATGGCATGCCACCTCTATATTCATGAATTATATTTAATGCTCAAGGTTTGTTTTTTTTTCTTTCTGGCGTACAAATGCATGCATGATTATCATTTCTCTCAAGGTTGCTTTGCCATTCACATAGCGATGCCTCGTGTGTGTTTGTTGTTTCCGAGAAAGCCTTTAAGTCAAGCTGGTGCATTCCAGAAAATAACAATAATAAAAAGTATTAAATTGAAGTATTTAAATTCTGTCTGTTTATATTAAATTGTGCAGATAAGTGGAATCCAGTCATTCTGCAGCACACACTTAGTCAAATAAAGAATTTATTCAGGCATTTAAACATTTTCCATTATCATTCTGACTAATGCACTGCTAGCCTCCCTTGGATTTTAACAGCTTCTCTCACTACATATACAACAAGGTCTGCCAAGAGAACACTCTGAGAGGTGATGACTTGGCAGTTGCAAATAGCAACCTGTGACACCAATTCAACAGTAATTCATCAAAGGAAGCAACATTAGAGCTGCAAGGAAGAAAATGTACAATGGATGGCAAGAGTGTAATGTCTAATATTTAATGTAACAGTAGAGTTAATTGCTTGTGATAGAGTAGATATAAATTACAGTGTGTTTTGGGAGATTGGAAGTTGTGATTATGTTAATTTGTTTTTTTGCCATTTGCTCTCACCACTTTATCAAAGTTGACACGGCTTCTGCAGCTGAGGAACTGTTTACAGTTCTTTTTCTGCGGCATCATTTCTCCAGCATCTCAACACAGAAAAACCCGGAACAAAAGCACTCGGTGATCACCGCAGCTCCGGATCGCTGCGAAATCTGCATCCTCGGCAACTAACTTCCAAGTCTCGTTCGTAACTTATTTCATTGGCTAAGCCTTTGTCTCGGCGTTCTCTCCCCGACTCTCAGCTAATACGAAAATTTGCAGCTGGAAAAACTGCAGCTATCCTTTCCTGAGCCCGTCTCTATCGCTCTGCGCGAGAGTCTGTTTGGAATCACTGCAGATAAGAAAATTCGAAATCATAAATCTCCACCTGTGGTTTACCTCCATGCAAATTCAGATAAGCTCTTCTATTAATCAGCTGCTGCATACACTTAAAGTCTCTCAGGATCCTTAAGATTGTTCAAGCAGTTGTTTTTTTTCCTTGTGTTTCCCTTTGACTGCACTTTTACAGCAGCCATCTGATGAAATCCTAAGAATCCATTTCTTACAGGTGTTTCCAAGGACAGCGCACTTAAACACTCAAACCGCCTGTGCCTATTGAATGCTTGATTGAAATTCTGTTTACAAACAGGCGGCAACAAGTGCATCCACTGTCTTCTGGTCTCTAAACACACATCCTGTACTTGCTTTCCTGCTTTCTTAAAAAACAAAAAAACAAAAAAAAACCAAAGATGCACCACTTCACAGTCACATCCCAACGCCAGGAATAATGACGAATAGCACAATCTCCTCCAGCGCGGGTTATCTCTGCCTCACAGTCCTCCTCTTTCTCCTTTAATAATCTTGCTTATTCTCAGAGGAGAACACCTTTTGTTGAAACAAGCTGTGTTCCTAATAAAGGCATTGCAGCCGACTTTACAAAGCACAGAGACTATTTTTCCTGTCACTATTGACATTGCTTACAGCTGCTGGTAGCGTCTCATGTGCTGCAGCTGAAGTAACT
>VOQJ01016338.1:27701-38868 GCA_015052665.1 Apistogramma diplotaenia | reverse complement strand
ATCTTATATCATTGATTGCTAAAAGTTAAATTGTTATCATTTTTTTTATTCCTAATTCACTTCCACTTTTAAGCTACTTTTCAATTCTTTTTTTTTTTTTACGATTTTTTTTAATCATAATACTTGCGTTCTTTGACCCAAGTCAGGTATTTCTCAGACAATCGATACACTGATTTTGCTGAGAGGCTGAGATGAAGGAATCTGTCAAGGTTTTCACTATAATGACTATAGACGTTTTGTGCATTGGCAGATGAATGCCTCTGTGTCCCCCACACGTCTGTGAGCTTCAAATAAATGTTCTTTATAGATTTATTATAGGCATAATGACTCAACTTTGACTTTTCTCAAACTTTAGTTGGTTAAAGTTCTGTTTCATTATGAAACCATGAAAACAGGCACGATTCAAAAAGCAGCTGAGAGCCGTTCTTCCGTTTTGCAGAGAAAATGTCTGTTCGTCACGACAGTTCCAAAGCCGTGAAGACAGTACTGTATACTTTTCATAGACACGATGTTCAGCCTGCTTGACTTTCATTAGCATTGCTTTGAATCTTGCTAAAAAGGATTCAGAGTAGAGCCACATCATTTTCACTTAGTGGGGATTGATGGAGAAAACCTTTATTGTTGTTGTTTTTAGGTGAAATGAATTTTATTCCAAACAAAAAAAAAAAAAAAAAGCTATAGGGAATCTAGTCAGCTGTATAATGGATTACAAACCACTTTAAAGGCTATTCTTTATAAACCAGCGCTTTTGAGAATTCATCATTTCCTCCCAGTGCGGTTGTCTGGCCCTGTCAGCACTACAGTCATGCATAAAGCCACTTAGGTACAAGACCACAGAGGCACAGATATAAAGTCACAGTGTTGCAATGATGTAGTGTGAATTTTCTTACTGCAAAAAAGGCATAAATCAAAAAGGGAACCGGAGTTTTGTCTTTTACCTAAAACTACAAGTGCTTAAAAGAGAAAAAAGAAAAGGAAAGAAGGGGCTGTGTGCTGTGGAAGGCGTTTGTACAGAGGGTATAAAAAAACACACCAACAGCAATACCACAACAAATCAAGCCAGCGGCCTCAGGACACGGGGATAAAAAGGAAGGAAACCTATAAAATGTACTCCAGCTCAACAAATCAGCTCTCTTGCAGTCAATGTTGCACTAAGGAGGTGGGCTTGTTTGGCTCTGTCTGCATATGTATGATGACTTCAACAAATTTCTGTGGATAAATTGCAAAGCAAAACTAACCAGGAAATTAGAGGTCCTCTGTTGTTTACATTAATATATTGCCAACTTCGCAAAGTTTAGTCAGTCTTATGTGTGGGCTGACTAATATATAAACAACCACAATTACTCAGCTTCCCCCCACCTTTGCGACACATCCCTTTTCATTTCCCACCTTCGTCTCTGGTCTCTCCAGCTGCTGCTCTGTTGCTCCAGGCCTCCAAGTGTAGGTTCACCTTTAAAGAGGACCTTTTTTGTGTATATTGGTCTCCTCAGGGGAAAAAAAAAAAGATTTGTGCTGGGAGGGTTGGGATTGTTATCACTACGTTTGATTTATCACACTAAGCGTGTGAGGTGGGGGCTTTGTTGCTGCTGTAAGAAAACCATAAATTCTTGGTGCTCCCAGCATCCACAGAGCCTATTCCAGGGTGGAAACACATCCGGCACTTGTAAGAATCCCAGCACACACACACATGTTGAACTTAAGCCAACTCTCTTCCTTTTTTTTGTGTGTGTGTTAGAATCATTTCAGGTTTTATTAACTTATACAGTAAGTCACAGACATTTTAATGTAAAAACACCTTTATATTCCACCTCATTATTATTCTTCATGGTGGCTCATTTGTCTCCATTTGGGCCTCATCTGTTCCGCTATGAAATTATTCTGATCCTTGTATTGATGTGGCAAAGATTTTAGGCCAGAATGACCTTGCAGATGCAGTCCTTCCCATTTATCCAAGCTTGAGACAGAGATGAAGAGCACACTGGCTCGTGCTCCGCTCATGTCTGGGTTTCACCATGGTTGGGTTGCATTTGGTAATGTACTTTATTTTTATTCCATTTTTTTCTCCTCACGTCACTGCTTTATTTTATGCTAAGCTCCAAAAAGTACAAGTGTATAATAGTGTTTGGTGATTTGATCACACACGTTTTAACCATTTTTAGCTTAGTGCTACTGGAGAGACTGATGATCCATTTCTACACTGCTGTTTTTGCTATTTCGCTTATTGTTTAAATTTTTTAAAAAGTTCTTATTAGAGATTCATATTAGAACGAATGATTTCAGCATCTATTTAAGCACAGGCACAGCATTGTTAGTGAGTAATTAGGCCAATCTCTTCAACCCCTGAAGAATATATTCACTCTTTTAAAGTGATTATTCTTATATATATTTTGATGAAGACACGATATCGTACATTTGCAACTATGCAAATCTTCTAAGCTATAATACCCTATTTGTTGCAATCAGAGACTTTTCACATCAGCATAAAATATCTTTCTGGAGGATCTTTTTCCTGCTCATTCATTTGTGGCTAATGGCTCACAGTAACTTAGGGCCATCTCCTGTCTCTTGCTGCTGCAGCCATGAGGATAAATAATGAGCATGCAGTTTTTGTCAGGAATATCCTCTTTTCCTTTTTGTTTTTTTTACTGGTAAGGAGTAAGGAGTTAAGGATATGGAGTGAAAGATGTGATATATCATGTTTAGCCTGCATAAGCCTCCTTTGATTAGGGTCCAACTATAACAAAGCATGCAGATGATGCTGGCTTTACATGTGGGGGTTTGGGCTGACTGAGACAATTAATAGATTTGCGCATGTTTAATGATACTACCAGACCGCTGTGTCGAGGGCTGTGGTTGGGGATGCAATCAAACACGAAACCAAGAACAACATCCTTGTTCTTCTTCAGGCCAAAATGTCTTGAGAAAAACCTCCAGCTTTCTGATTCAGAAAGTGTGGCTTTTGATCCTTGACAGCAATGAATAATGTAGACTGTGTTGCAAATTTCTACATGTTCCTACAAGAACTCCCCTGCTTCAAATTAAATGTGGTTTTGTCTTTGTTGCTTTTCACCTGTTCCTTTAGATTCCTGTGAAGCGTTTAAAGATGTTTAATATTTAAGGATTTTCTGTTTCTGCGGTCTTCTAATCGTCACTTTGCGCAACATTCGCTGGTGATCTGTATTATATTTGATGGTGCGCTACAGAAAGAGGAAGTGCATGTTGCGGGAGCAGACGGGGTTCAGCACAGGAGAATGGTTGCATTAGTGTGGCATGTACTCCCTGAGTTGCACACGTGTGTGGGTCAGCATAGAATATTAACGTGCGTTAGTCGGAACAAAGGCATGTAGCAACAGTAGCAATGGAGCAGAGGTAGATAAGGTCAAATGCTCCTTGGGGGCAGCTTGAAAGCATAAAAATTGGTATTTTAGATAAAGAGATTGATAACATCATGATGCCTTAGATCAAGAGTAAACCAAGTGAGGATGAATGGGTGTTTTACAGAGAGATTATCAGTGTCCTTCCGGAGAGAGACCTTTTATTTTTGAATCCCTCTTTGTCAGTGACCTTGAGTGATTCCAGCTTTAGCATCACTCTCATCTGATCTGATATGGAAGCAGAGCTACTGTAATAACCTATGGCAGTCAAATACAATGGCTGAGCTAACCCAGTCAGTTAACAGGACTAAAATTAATTATTTAAAGTAACTATAAAAGCATGAGTGAAGTATCTGCGGTCATTTGCTGGCGTCTATCGTGCAAAAAAGGGGGGAACGATTCTGTCCATATGGTTGTTTAATTTCATGCAGGAAATTAAAACAAAGCTTATGGAGCCAGAGGCGGTCAGCTAATTCTTTGTGGAAAACAGCTCATTTTTCATGTCTGCTTCTTTTATGTTGGTTTAAGAATTTCTGTGAGTCGTAGTGATCCGGAACAATGTCAGTGTCTGCGCTCCTTTTTCTTCTTCTTCGTTTCTATGTATGTGTATCCATTTGCTGAGAGTTTGTAGACAACATCTGGGCCAGGCTGCATTCTGCAACCACATGATGACAGCTTTTGATGAAGTCACAGTAAACAGTGAACCAGTCATCATTATCACTTGTGTGTGCTTTTAGATTTATTTCGCTGTCAGAAAATCCCCTGCTGTTGTTCAGTAAATATTATTGTGACATGTCTCAGCATGGACATTCAGTTACAGCCTACCAGTGTGGCCCGAAGTCCAGAACATCTGCACACTAAGTGACAGTTCCAGGCAGCCTAAGACTGTCCCACTTCTGTTAGACTCAAACGTTTGAGGTTTGTGGAACTGTTAGCTCAGTACTGCTTGAACAGCAGTCACAATAAAAATATTTTTTTAATACTTGAATATTCGAGAACAATAGATTTCATGATACCAGCCAACCAGCGAGTGGTGCAAGGTTTTGTTTACTTATTTACTCATAGTTCTTCGCAAAATAGTGCTACATTTAACACCTCTAACACTTTAAAATGTGTGGCATGAAATGTTGTTACTTCAATGCTAAACTTAAGTAATAAAATTAGACTTTAATAGGCAATGAACAAGTTTTATATAGAAAATTCTTTCATTTTAAAGCAGAAAATGTTCTGTGTTGTTTGACTTAATATTTGATATTTGACAGACACTGGCCACAAAAGCACACGTCTCGTCGAGACAGTTAGATCACATAGAGAAAAGTGCATAGAACACGAAGACACAGATTTATGATGTGAAACAATATTTTAAATTCAGCACCGTGTGCTTGTGTAAAACTGACTGGTTTGGTGGGGGTGGGGGCCTTTAAATTAGTCGTTTACATAAAATGATCTTCTTTCCTGGGTTAAAATGGGTTTTGAAACATTACTGAAACCATAATGGCTTTAAAGATATGTGTCTGCAGGAAACACTTTTTAGGCGGGTTACTAGGTTCGTGCAGTTGGATGAGTTGGGTAATTTTGCAGATTTTTACAGACTTTGACCTCTCAAACTGCTGGTTAAACTCACATTCTTATCACTAGTAGTCTGTGCTGCCTGGCCATTTTCCAGTTTTTATTGAAACACCAACGTCAGCCTGATATACTGGTCTTAACACACACAAAGCACACAACTGTGTGCGCGTGCACACACATGCGTACATACGGCTACTTTTCTTCTTTTCTCTCTTCTTTTACAGCATGTGTAACACATCCACAAACTGCTTTTATCACCACCACCAGTGGCTTTAGCTTCAGTCTCCATCCTTCTCATTAGCCAGTACTGGGAAATAAGGATTCAGTAAAAATATAGAGCATCATTAAACACTGTAAACTCTACACTTGGAATGGCAAAGGAGCCCTGTTAAAGGGCTGGAAGAGTGCCAAGGAACCTATTTAATTCCTCCAGCTGCAGGTGTTAGCTCATGCAACAAATCACCCATGCTACAGGTCTAATTTGTAAAAGACAACAATGTAAAACATATATGGATTGTAAAATGTTTGCTGAACAGAAGCAGATGCTTTGCGCTTCAATATGTGAGACTTGGTTGAAATAATACCTGACAGATCAGTAAGTCTGTTCTCTTTATGTTATCAACCCATGACAGAAAGAGTATGCAAAATATAGATTTTAAAAAAGCACACGGTTAAAGTAAATGAAAAATGAATGGATCCTAATTAAATGGAAACGTAAGTATAAAAGCCAACAAACAAGCAGAGATCAGTTGAAATATAGAATAACTGATTAAAGTTAAATATTTGGACAGAGAGTTAATGTTAGTCCATTCCAGCACTGAGCCATGAATGTTAAACAGATTTCACACAAAAACATGAATAAAAGAAGAGACTCTCAGCTTGTGATTATAGGGTTTTATTGCTCTCCGCTTCGCTTTCTGAAAGTGGAATTCTGTGCGAACTATTCAAATTTTGTGGATGTGTCTGTGCAGTAAAGATGGCAATAACCCACATCGAAACCAGAAAAAAACTCCATCACCTGACACTTTCAAAATCCTACATTTTCCTGGTGTTGACAGCGTGAATAAACAAACACAGCATGGAGAAAGTTGTATTTCCAATGGACATGGGTAAATAGCCTCTTTGTGTGCACTTTTAACTGACGTGTGTGGACCATAGGCAGATATGCGCACTTGGGGAACTCAAGCAGAGTATTTAGCTTGGAAGGTTGTGGTGCAGTGAGACTGCCAGAGTGCTCAGCGAACAAGCTCACCTCACCCATCCTACCATAAATTCTCACTCTCTTCGGTCCCTTTAAATGCTGTAAAGTCTTATCCATTTTCCACATTTGAGTGGAAATGATATTCGTGGTGCAGAGGTGTTGTTTAATTGGAAAGGTGTGCAAGAGTCATGCCTAAGTGCAGCATGCGACACCAACTAACAGGTCAGGAGACTGAAAACAGGGCCGCAGCTATTACAATAAAGTCTGCTCCTGAGAGCATTGTGCTCATGTCTGCTATTTGTTCATTTCACATTGTTTTTTTTTTTTTTAATTTTCATTTAAGTGGGGCCACAGTAAAACTTGAGTTGCCTCTTACCCTTCAGAACTCCTGATTTCAGGCGTATTACCTAAATCACTGGAGGTATGCTGCAAAAACAGGACACCCCATAAAAGCCTGAAAAAGGCCTCTTGTTTTAACATACTCGGGGGGTGGGTGGGTGGGTGGGTGGGGGTGAACTGAATCAGACTCTTTGTGAAAGAGCACTCATGTTGGACTGAAGGACAATGAAATGTGAAAGGCAAAGTTCAGCAGCATTTTATTGTGATTGCGCTTTAACCGTTCTGACGGTATATTCAGGGGCACGTAAATGCAGAACTGTGTTCTGAGACTAAACACAAGCAAAGCCACAGTTGCTTGTTACCTCAGAATATGGTAACAGTGTTTCACTGTGGCTCTGAGGTTAAAACTCTGATGGGGAAAAACAAGAATGAGGGTTCATAGGAGCATGTGAAAGCTTTAGATTAGCCTTCAATTTTGATGATTGGCATGTGGGCCAACCTGTGCCCCCATTTTTTTTTTCATCTGGTTAGGGGTTATTAGAGGAAACAGGGAGGACGAGGAGATGGGTGAGGAAGAGAAGACGAAAAAAATAAAAGTACATTAGGACAGTCAATATTACATCATGCAGGTTGAGGGCATTTCATTGGCAAAATCAATCTCATAAAGTGCTTTACAGATTTAGCAGATTACTTCATCATTGCATACTGGGATGTGAAAAAACAAACACATGCACGCTGTATGAGACTGCCTTCCTGTTTAGTGTTTGGAGCTGAAATGTGAAATAGCTGTAGCTAACACAACATCCTTCCAAGGCGAACAAAATGATTTATCAGACTATCAAATTTTTTGGTTTATTTATTATCTGATACGCTGTCCTTAAAAAGTGTTTGGGGAGTTTCAGAAATATTTAATTAGATAAAGTGGTATTTGAGCCATAGAAAAATGCAATTAACGCAACACATTGTCACAACAAATCTATTTCCTACTAAAAATAAATAAATAAGATTCTTACTTGAACATTACATGGCAACAGAAAAAAAAAGTGTGTTAACAAATTCTGCTTGTCAGACTTTAGCAGAACTTTAATGTGAGGAATTACAGCTACTCTGTTACACTAAATTAAAAATAGGATGGCAGCCTCCTTGTGACTAGAAAATTGGTAGTTGCACCGTGGTTGCATTTCATTTTTTTCACACTCGGCAACCAATTGCAAGTAGTTGCAGTAACTGTCTCATCACCCAGAGGTTAAACATGCAGCACCCTCAATATCTGGGCAAGCATTTTCAATCAGACTGACTGCAATCACTCTCAGATTGATTTCCAAAAGTTAGCAAATTTTTGCTATTTCATTTATAAACACAGACAGATTATACACGTTATAATCAGTCTGATTCAGTCCGTGTTATTGCACACAGTTGCAATAATGCAGGACGTGCCGCAGTCTCCAACCACTGTTTTGTGACTGTAGCTGGAGTCAACTTAATGTGAATATTTGTATCGTCTCTAAATTACCTTGAAACTTTTTAAAAGCATCTGTTAAAATGCAAAGACAAGGTCATTAATAACGTGTTTGAACAAGGAAAGCCAGTAAAAAAAAAAAACCCATCTAAAGTTGAAAAAAAAGAGACAAAAAGTCCAGTAATTTGACTGTGAACAGATGGTGCAGGCTGACGTAAAGGGCTGGACTGCACAACAGTGAATAAAATCAAGAAAAACTGGTAGGAAACAGAGGCAACAGGATTGCCTCAAATACAAGTGTTGGTTCACCGGGGCAAAATAGGGTAGGAATCATTTATAAACTCAGAGAACAGCACAGAGAGAATAAAAATTTAAAACACCATCTGCACAAAGATAGTAGCTCTTGTGGATTTTATTTTTAGATTAGATCTGATGATAGACATGTTCCATGGTACAGGTACACAGTCTGGGCTGTTGTTTTGTTCTTGTAGTTTTTTCTATAACAGCAATGCAGATAGCAGATTTATAGATTGAATCAAACTCTAATGATTATGGAAGAGAGAAGAGAGCTTTATCAAAAAATATCCATCTGACAGAAGTTCATGTTTCAGAATGCTATTGTTCAAAAACAGAGCAGTCACCTGTGGAATAATACTTTCCCCAGAGGAAAAATGCTTTAGAGTCGTTCTCCCAGAGAGCCATATGGGATGCCATGATACTTTTCCAGGTGAAATATGGAGGAAACTTGCAGTACAGCTGTTAAAGAAACCGGTTGATTTTACCCAGTCAAGCAATTACAACAAGTCCAATAAGTCGAGATCATCAGGAACATTTAGCATGATTTATTAATAAGAAATACAATTAGCTATTTGGAAATTAGAGTTGGATGGCCCATTGAAGCAGAAGGAAATCCCAGTGGAGATAGGAATCAGGACAGGACATCCCCCAGTGTGTAGATGCTGGTGGTGGAGGTGGAGACCAAGATGCATCTCTATTGTATATCAAAATACAGTAAATGTGTGTAAAGAGTAGCAGAGAAGTGAACAGATATAAACACCTAACAGAAAGCCAGCTGTTCTTAGCTGTAATGAAGCACATAAAGTGATGTTAACACAGACTTGCACACACCCAGTGCATCTGTACTGGTTATGAATCGGCTCTTGAACTTTCCACAGTTCACGGTTGCCCCTCAGCATCGCATTTTCCCTCGAGCTCTGTCTTGTGTGCATATAATTAAAGATAACAATTACGTTAGCAACATTAGCCTGACTAAGCAACAGCAGGATTGTTCTGTTCCTGTGGGGGCATTGTCATCTCAAGTACTTCACCGGGTTTTCAGACAGGAGAAAATGAAAGTCTTAATTTGGTTATTTGTAAGCTATATTAGGAGGAGTTTCATACTCAGCCGAAAGAAGCAACTGACAGTAGCTTAAGCTCTGAAAACACTTCACATACAGCCTACAGTTAAAGTGACAGTGACGTTTTCATTGGCCAAAATAAGCTGCTCAAAAAAGTAATCAGGGTACTTTGACCTGTTTTTATGTTGTAGGTAACTTCTGAATCAAGTCAGTTAAATTTTTGAGATACTAATCTGATCAGTTTCAGCTGCTTTGGTGTTAATGAAATTAGCAGCGGGTGCACTAGAGGGCAACAATTAAACTATCCCCAAAACAGGAATGGTGTTACAGGTGGAGGTCACTGATAATTTTTCCCTCCTCGTCTTTTCTGAACAGTTTTTCCACTAGTTTTGCATTTGGCTATCTCATTGTACTCATTGTACCTCTGTATAATGACAATAAAGGCATTCTATTCTATTCTATTATCACTAATGGTAGCAGGAGGCGATACCTGGACCCTACAGAGGTTACACAGGTAGTCCAACTCCTCCAGGATGGCATATCAATCCTTACCATTGCCAGAAGGTTTGCTTGGAGCATGGAGGAGATTCCAGGAGACAGGCAGTTACTCTAAGAGAGCTTGACATGTCCTTAACATATCGCAGGACCGGTCTCCTTTGTGCAAGGAGGGACAGGATGAACACTACCAGAGCCCTACAAAATGGCCTCCAGCAGGTAACTGGTGTGAATGTCTCTGACCAAACAATCAGAAACAGATTTCATAAGGGTGGCCTACTGAGCCCTGTGCTCACTGCCCAGCATTTGCTGTATA
This sequence comes from Apistogramma diplotaenia, assembly GCA_015052665.1. Classification (NCBI taxonomy): domain Eukaryota; kingdom Metazoa; phylum Chordata; class Actinopteri; order Cichliformes; family Cichlidae; genus Apistogramma; species Apistogramma diplotaenia. The sequence goes on along the minus strand of VOQJ01016338.1, from coordinate 28,757 downwards.
ATACCAGAACTGTCATCTCATGCCCTGGTGTTATCAGGGATGCATACATTCCTGTATTGAACATGCAAACTACTGAGTACCAAGTAGCAAGGGACTGCCACTATGAGCAAATTTTAGCTCACCTGCTATTGGTTACTATTCCATGTATAACATCGGGGGAAATCTTACTGACTTGCAGCGCTGGGAAGAGGTCTTGTTGCTATAGGTAACATTTTTGATTTTCACAGCTCATGCACCTGGAAGTTAAAAATAGTAAATGATAAAATCTCATTCACACTCCCACCACTACTTGACACAGAAACATTCCCTGTAGGTGTTGCTGGTTAAGTCTTTAAATCAGAATTGTAACAATGGATTGGATATGAGACCCTGAATTTGAAACGTAGTCAAGAAGATGGATGGATAGAAGGATGGACTTTTTATTCTGGAAAAAGAGAATATTTCATAAAATGATTCCAAAATTGAGTTCGATATAAAACACATGACCAATCAGTGGAGTTTAATCTTCCCGGAACAAAATGCTACACCAATGGACTATCCAACGCAGTCACTCTTCCACATGCATTTGTTTTTAAATTGACATCTCTAACCATACCATTCCTTTGGTCACATCAGGTCTTTGATCAGCTGGGAGAAGCAGCATCAGATCCACCCTCTGAGTCCCAGTGCATCAGACAAGTGGAGAATCTTGTTTCATGTGGTAACTATAAAACATGCCTCAAGTACTTGCAACGGTCTTGCTCTAAGCCACAGCTGCAACATTCTCCCAAAACACATAAAAAGAGACAATGCAAACTTGCTGTAAATTATGGCCATGCAAATTTGGGAGCTGTCAGGTGGCTTAAATGATTTTAAATATTTTAAAAGCTGAAGGAATTCTTTTATGTTATATTACTATTAGTCCAGGCAGTAACAAAGAAGGATGCTTGCTCAGGAACAATAAAATCACTGTCAAACACTGTAGTTTTTTTAACAACTTGACAATAGAAAAGCTGCCAGGCGTCAAATCTTGATAAATATATAATCTGCACTGTCTGGAAGCTGTACTTGTTTAAG
>VOQJ01016338.1:0-17281 GCA_015052665.1 Apistogramma diplotaenia | reverse complement strand
GTTTCAAAAGCACTCGAGAACAACTTTAACTTTTCACAGAAAATCACACTTCAAAAAATTAATTGTCACCAAAAAAAAAACAAAAAAAAAAAACAGTTTTGTGTCCTGAAGCAAAGTATTTACAGACAGTAACAACTTGGATATTTGTAAGAAGCAATCTCTTCAGAAATGATTTCAGAGACAGCAAATGCTTTTGTCAATATTCTTTCATTAATAGGTAATCGATGCACTGGCAAAGGGATCACTTCACTGCAAGACGCCTCCCATCGAGCTTCAAATCGACCAAAGCAAATAACCAACAAGTGCGCCGGCACAATAAATAAAAAAAATAATAAACAATCATCTCACTTTTGAATGTGAACGAGCCCTGCTTTGTGTTTTGGTATTCAAACCCTGATATTTTCTCTCCTTTCTTTCTTCTTTCTCGCCCTCCTCCTCCCTGCGTTGTTTTGGCAGTGGATGGCGATGATGGGATGGGATGGAGCTTTAATAGGTTGTCTCTGGCAGCACAATGGAAGGAGGGATCGTTGTTAACATTATAACATATTGATCGCTTCGACTCCATTTCCCAAGGCCCTGTCACGCCGGAGCCATTACTCACAGCAGTCATCTCCGCCGCCACCGCTACACATTCACACGTAACCTCGTCTCACAGCTGACTGTGACAGCATGCCTACATGGTTTCACTATGTTCATTTCTTATGACCTTTTTAACACTTCAGTCCTAATTCCCCTGCTTCCAAAGCTTAATGATTAATCGGGTAAGTTAGGTTATTCAAGAATTCAGCTGCACAAACACAACCATCCTGGTACTCACGACAATTCACAATAGCATAGCAGTAATCAGCAAAATTGTGTGCTCACATGAATGCGCGGACTGTGCCCAAAAAACGAAGTCTCTGTCATTAAAATGTCTCAAAAAGCATTGTCCCCAGTGATTGTGGTAGCTAAAGAGCTAACTTAGCCAGCAGCTGCAGTCTTCCAGAATTAAACCAATCTGCTGACCACCTGACCTGCCCCCCTCCCTCTGATTCCAGACAGCAATGAGTGACACAACCCAGCATGAGAAAGAACAATTTCTATTGCAATTTCTATCATTTCTGCGATTGTTATCGCTTTGCACTGCAACATGAATGAAACAAAATATCATCACAAATACTTTGAACGTAAAATCGCAATTCTGCCACTGACTTTTGTGGTGCACCAGTCAGTGGGTAAAGCCTCCACATAATTGCCAGTGTAAGTACCTATAAGAGGAGCTTTGGTCTTTAATCTTTGCACAGTGAAGAGTAGAAATATTGGAATAGTGGAAGTAGAAAAGACAGATTTTCTGGGCTGCAGATGTCCCTCTGCTGCAGGCTGTATGGGATGGAACTGACAGGCTTGAAATGTCCAAAGACAGTCTGCTTCAGAGGGACTGTCCACCCCAATATCAAGGGCAATGGATCTTCCTGGATGTTAATGAGTTACGATTGTTACCTAGCTACAGTCTTGATCTTGTTTAAAGGCCAAATTGTGTGAGTGTGCACATATGGTTGTTTGAGAGTTTGTGTGTGTGTGTCTTATCTAATGTAAAACAGAAACATTCCTTTCTTACTAGAGACACATAGCCGTATACCGCTGCTTCCTTAACAACTAGGACCATACATGTTGTCCTTCCTTTTGTGCTCTCAATCCCATTGTTACAATCACCTTCTTAAAAAAAATTCTACCTACCTACCAGTATTGGATCCATCACAACCAGTGAATCAAATTGACTTGCTCTTCACTGTCCTTGCCTATTTGATGACCTGCAGATGATTGATGAGCGGAGCACTGCAAGGTCATTTAAAATCCCTTCTTTAGCCCACCACCATGACACTGAAAACTCGTGTTTTGATCTAAAGACTAAAACCTGTCTTCTTTTTTCTCCAGATCCCACATGTTGGTTGATGGTATGGAAATGCAATCATACACCATGCAAAGTGAGATCCGATACTTAAATATCAATTTCCCAGATGGTCATGCATCACCTACAGGTTATCTGTCTGTCTGTGTTATTCCATGTTTGTGAAATTTTGTTTTGAATTTCTTTGTAGGTCACACAGCTGCGTTATCTAAAAAAAAAAACAGCAAAAAGATCAGTATTTAGGCATCAAGTCACGCATGCTCTTAAATGACTCTTAAAACACACTTTCAGGCATATTGACTGATGCACGCTGATGTCAGCCACAATGTCCTCGTCTTAGCTTAAGAAAAAATATCCACTGTAAGTGGGCTGCATTATAATGTCATCACAGTTTTCACTTGACAAAACTGCAGTTGGTTCTGACTCACATAATATTTGGGTCTCCCTTAAGCCCATGAATCTTCATGTAGAATCTTGCATATACGTACAGTAATGTGCAAAAGTCTTGAACCACTTCCCATTTCTTACATTTTGATTCCAAGGAGCCAATTCCTTGCATTTTTTGAAGCGGTGTTGAGGAATAGTTCTCCTGGATGTCTGATAGTCGTTCATTGGTTGTGCCTTTTATGCTTGAATCAACAGGTGAAAGAAGCAATAGGTCTGAAAGAACTTTATAAATAATTAGGTCAAATCATTGTCAGTATGTAGAGAGGAGAGGAGGAGTGTTTGTAAAACATGTTGAAGGTGTTTGGGGTTGGAATCCCAGCTATTGGTGTTGGGGAGCTTTTAAATATTGATGGAATTATGAAAGCAGAAAAGTTTTCCCTGCTAATGCAGAAAAGCATGTCTTGATAGAAAAACGTGCAATGAAGCACCATCCGTCATGCACTGGCCTCAACATTACTGAAGCAGTGTGGCATCATATTGACAGAATGGAAAAAAGGCCACCAACATCCAAAGACGTCCTTTGAGAAGCCTTGGAGAACTTTTCCTGAAGACTGCTTAAAGAAATCACAAGGAAGCTGCCTGAGAGAGTTCCAGCTGTGCATTTATTCTTGTTTCTATGTATTTTGATTTTTCTCCAACATGTAGCCATGAGTGTACAATAGTGCAGTTGTTTCCTTAGTAGACACACAAGTCTGTGATGTTTTTGAGCACTGGAAATCGAGGACTGGTTTACAGAGAAATACCAAAACTAAAGGCAGTGAGAAAGAAAAGCTTTCCTCGCTACTGAAAAAGAATCCACTCTTCAAGGGCATTGTTGGGGCACGTTTCTGTAGACCAAAGTCCACAAAAGATGTGCGTGAAAGGCTGAATGAGTAACCTCGAAGCAAAACTCGAGTGTGCATATAATGGGTTGAAAACCAATAAAATCATCTTAAGAGAATCAGGGCCATGGATGGCTCCCAGTTCACGGAGCAAGAAGCAAATCTGGCGTTTGACATTGTGGAGTAAAGAGACTGCATCTATGTTTAACGCAATGAACTGATTGTGAGCACTAAGACGGAAAACATTAACATTGCCGCTTTGGAAAAGTTTTCATAATTACAGAAAATTAGGCATGCAGCGGGCTAAAGTCTAATTACAACCTAAATGTTAAACTTTAGTTCACTAGCATCCTGAAAGCTACCGAGCACCGTGTAAACGTCTGTTCTGTCACTGGTTGAATAATTTAGTTCCCTGCTGCATTGTAATTCAACAGAGCATCCAATTTTCACCTGTTCCAAGGAGATTCATCACACGTCCCCACATTCACTCATTTGATTATGCCAACAACGTGCCCCCCCCCTCCCCGTCTGTGTTTCAGGTTTTTGGCAAACACAAACACAGACTCAGGCTCTTTGAACAGTCATAAATGAACTCTTCTTTTGCATTTTACACTCCTCTGTATCTATAATCTAACTTTTCCTCAGTTGCGCTCAAACTTTTTGCTCCTCCTTTCTAACTAAGGGTGCTTGTCATCTTTCTTAATTCATCCCTCTCTTCATTGCCTCCTTTTGTTCTGGATTCTCCGTATGACCGCTCTCTTCCTTTACATCATCTCCTCTTGCCATCCTACAACCTCTCCACTTTTTCGAGTTTCACAGTGCCTGTCCCCCGGCCTTCCAGAGGAGGCCACTGCCGTCCTTGAACAGCAGAAGGGTCAAGAAACTAATTTGTTGTCTGATTTAGAAGCTAGCCAGCCCAGTCTGTGGCTCTGACCCTATGCGATTCATGGTGAATTTTAATCACAGGTGAAGGTATAGTTGGTTATTAGTGCCAGTTTGGTCCTTACCTGAAGGGCAATCTGTGATAGCCCTCACTGCCTGCACTGCCACTCCTGACTGAAAATAAAAAAAAAGAGATGAGCAAATGTACAGATTAATAGGTTTCAGTGTGTGATAGCCCACAGCAGAAGGAAGCAAGAAACTGCTATCGTGTTTTTCAGAACCACACAGGCCCATGGATATTTTCCAAGCAGCGTTTGGGAATCGATGTGAGTTTATGATAGCTGGGGAGGCAGAAATCTGAAAAGAAAAAAATCTCGCTCCGTTAGATGTTTTTATCACTCTGTGCTTATTCCACTCATTAGGCTGTTTCGCCCATTTAGCATTTTTCTTCTACAACAGCTCTGAAAACATGGCGGATACTTTTTAATCAAAGTAAATCCACCAGAAAGAGAAACATCCTTTTTTTTTTTTTTATTCCACACTGCATTCTTCCTCTGCAGTCAACATCACTACCTGTGTAACTCACCTGCTGATGAATTTGTCGCAGATATTGTAGAATATGTTGGATTCCTGTGAAGGGAGAGGAGTCACGTGGTCATCAACAAGTAATGGTTTTGCTGTATTGCAGTATTGTGTTACATCGAATCTGACAAAGTGTTTTATAATCAACCCCATGTCACACATGCAACCCATTTCTACAATGTCAGTAATTAAAGACTAAGAATTAAATTAGGTTCAAGTGAATACCATGGCTGGGTTTCAACTCCCAACAGCAATGCGGTGGCACCGGAAGATACCGAAACAGATCAATTATTTTAGGCCAACAGAACAACGGGCAATGCCGTATGTTTGTTTTGATTTTGATGTGGGAGTAATAATGCCAATAATGCCTTAAAGTTCGATACTTGGACAGATTCCTTTTGGTATAAGTGTATTAACCAGTCATTTTATGAGAAGAAAGAAGTAAACAATGCTGTTTTGCTAACCGAGGAACATCAAATTCCAATGCACACAAATACACAATTATCCAAACAGCATTTTTGTGTAAATTTGTAAACTCAGTCTGGTGACCTGCTTGGGGCGTACCCTGGTATTAAGTGTGTTTTAACATAATGAGCAGTGGTTTCAGCGCCTCCTTTTCTCCTGTGTGACAGATTGCTGCCGATCCATCAAGTGATCCTGTATATTCTGCTCCTGAGGTCCTACAAACTTCTTTCCACCCTTCTCTCCTTTTATCCATCCGGCCCTCCCTCCTTCCCTCAAATGCTCAGCATTGGGGTTGTGCTTGAGTGAAGCATTATAATAGCTCAAGGAAATGGCCCTCCTTGAGAAACTTTCAGAGAGCTGTCAGGGGAGAAGATTAATGCCCGGCCAGGCTCTCCAGGGGACTGGGACCCCCCTTCACATTTCTCTCTTCCTTACTGATTTTTTTCACCCCCTTCCTCCTCCCTTCTCATCACCCTCTCTCAGCCAACAATGGCATGTCCCAAGAAAACCAAAGATTTAGCAACAGAATCACTCAAAATGTCATGCACATAATTATTTTGTTTAGTCACTAAATTGTTGGTATTTTGCTATTTTCAGGAGGATCGCTTTGAAGACGAATGCAGGAGACAGCATCGATGTGCTCATTATTTCTTCCTAGATGACTTTGCATCTCTCGGGCTGACGTGTTGAAGAACGTAAACATTCAGCTGGCTGTCATTTTAAAGTCACAATTAGGTTGGAATTTGTCTTGCAGGCACCCAGATATTTCTGCAGGGAAAATCAATCTAATGCTCACTCTCAAAGTTAAAAGCGTAGAAAGTTGCAAGAAGCTATCGGGGAGTGAAATCCATCGACATACACAGTCGTCCACCACTAGCTGCCCCTGTCATCACGACTTCTCCGTCCCCCCAGTTGACGCTCATTACACGGAGGCTTGTTCTCGTTCTGGGTCTTTCTTTCTCTTTGTACCCGCTCGCTATCTCTCTCCCGCGCTGTCTTGTGCCTGCGCTCGGTGCTTGACACAGCGGTCTGCTCTGCTTCCCTGTATCTGTCTGCCTCCGGTGCTCCTGTCTGTCTCTCATCATCCTTTCACCTATTTAAATTGATGCACTTGACGTGCATGTCTGGTCTGTTTGCAATGTGGCATTTACAGTCTGACCTTAACAATGATCGTGGAAGAGTGAGGTGGACTCTCCACTAAATTCGGTCCACTGCCACTATTTTACCATCAGTTCTGTGACTTTATCTTTCCACTTCTCCTTTGTTTCCTCCTCCATAATTTCGATCGGAGTGCCCAGTTTGTTCATATGTGTGCTGCTCTGTTTGTGACCAAAAAAACGACCACAAAAATTAGCTTTCAAGTTCTTTGACGTGTTCGCAGTCTGTATTCTTCGCAACCATGTTCTCCATGTGTTTAACACTCGAAGCTTCTAATCTCGTGCCCATCCTGCAGCACAGATGTTGAGAAGACGGTCAGCTTTCTCTATCTTCCCCAGTTCTTCGAAAAGCAATCTTTCGATGGGGGAGGCATCAGTGGGGTGCTCGCATTCTCTGTTCTGCCGACCTCCTCGGGGACTTCTTGTTTGAACTTTTAGAATCAGAATTTGTAACGATACGAAGCAGAGAAGATGCAGCCATAACAGAGCAGTGCATATCAGACCAAGGCGACGAGGAGCCAAATCAAACGCACCCCTCGGGGAGTAATGTTGAATCTAAGAGCGAAACCTCCACTCTCATCCACAAAGCACGGCCGCATGTAAGACGCCTTTTGTCTCGTAAACTCGCCAAGTTTGTGACCTCAGTCTATCATTTGCATCCAAGGAGTGTAAACAAGCATGTTATTTGTGCAGCATTCCCTGGGCCACCCACCCATCTCTTCCACTGACAGCAAAGAAAGAATTAAACTCTTGGGGCAATCCACAGCTTTCTGCAGCAAACACTTTGAACAAAGAAAGTAGACTGGAAACCCCTCCTAGCAGGATTTTATGAGCCAAGATATTTCATTTTTTTTAAACCCAATTCCGAATAGCTTTTGTACATTTGTGTTGGCACTGTTGCAGTGGCTGTGCGATAGAGATGACAAGGCTAATTACATAGCTCAAAAAACGTACACTGAGAAACTAAAACGGTCTTATTTTTTTTTTGAACGTTGGGCTGAAGCACACAGCCAGTGGCACTGACCCCAATATCACACCATATTTATTCTTCTGACAGAAACCAGCACCACGGTGCTGATTTTATGCCACTAGGGTTCGTATGTATTGCACCGCTGTTTTTAAGTTTTGCCAAGCCAAACTAATGAGCTGAAACAAACAGTCCTGCGCTCTTTAAAGAATAGACTGTCCCTATGATTAGATACAGGTGAAACTAGGCCAGCTCAGCTCTAAAGAAAAATCGACCATATAAAGTGGTTAAAGTCTTGGCCTGAACATAATCTGGATGTAAGTGAACTTGCCCAGAAAACACTACGAAGACCCTTTAACATCAGGTCTATCGTGGATTATGGGGAATAAGAAAGGATTTTCTATAAGTGCTCTGTGAAATCCCCTTTTGCTGTAGCTGGTAACTGTGGCAATATGTAACTGTTTGTACAGAGCAGCACATTGTGTTAGAGCGATTCAGTTTTAGCGTGCGTGTGTGGGAGTGAAGAGATATCTGTGGACAAAAAGAAAAAAGGAATAGCCCTCTAACAGCTTAAATCTTTGAAGCGATCCGAGAGAAGGTTACGGAGGGCTGGCTTACATTTCACAATTTTTTTATTTTATTTCGCTTTGATTCAATAAATGTCAAGTTTACTCCTTAAAACACTTCATGCTTTGGAACTGTTTGGATTCGCAGCTCGGCGCAGATTTCAAAAAATTCTCTGACCTCGAAAGTATTAATGTGAATCAGAAAATGTGTTCATTAAAAAAAAAAAAAATGGTGGTGAGTAAAGATTGTGTTTGTGTGGCTAAAAACAAACGCCCTGCATTTGCAGTGAACTTTGAGTCCTTCATACGCATCAGGAACTTGCCTACGTTAGAATTCCACGTTGACAGTTTCTGATTCTGGAGTCCGTCCACATTGGAAGTGATTAAGTAACTTCACCCAGCAGCTCCAAGTGTTAAAGGTGTGTAAAGTGTTATTAGCAGTTGCTCCCTCTGACCTTCCTAACACAGCTGGGTCCCCCTTAACCAGTGAGGTCATGATGGGTCACAGCATAGCTAACCATGTGACCAGAAAAGGTCACGGGGACAGGTCAAAAATCAAGTCCACTTCCAGAGAGGGCAGAGGGTTGGGATAGCGAGTCCAGCCGAGGAGGTGCCAGTAATAGTCGGGGTTTTGTGTTGCTTCACAGTGAGTGTAGGTTTATTCTGTATTACGGACCTTTAAAAATAGACTCATAAATAAAATGTGTCTCCTTTCTTTTACCGAAAAATTGGAGTCATGGTTCATTATGAATACATTCAGGCCTGCGCGTGTGCTCGCCCTGCTTAATAAAGCATGGGCTCTGAAATTCAAGTCTCTTTTCCTCTGACTTCAAAGACAATTACTGGCATGCATGCACATGAAATCACACTCGAAACTTTGTAAGTGTGTCAATAGGCACACATGAATTTTTCTATTTTCTTCTTTGATCAACTTCTCAGTCGTCTGTTTTTTTCTCCACCTATTTTGCAGACACAACAAACCCAGAAACACAAGCCGCCTCACTTCCTCTCTTCACTCACACACTTCCTGGTGTCTGCTATTGAATTAATAATATTTCTCCTGCTCGCTTATCCTGTATTTGATAGCTACATGGGACATGTAAAAACCATGAAGTGAGCTGATGGCTTTAAAGTTTGAAAGTACACTTAATTACAGTTTTTTTCCCAATTATAACAGAAGATTTTTCCCATCACAACTGAAAAGGTACAGACACACTTTGAAGGCACCTTTTTTATGCCTCTTAACACAAGGATTTGTCCTTCTCTAACCATTCACAACATTTCTGTGTCCTTCAGTAACATTAAGACTTGTGTTTTCTATTTGGGCTCCAGTGAAAATCACTGCATTCTCATAAGATGATGAAACCACTTATTGTGCCAGAGCGCTTGTATGAACTCACAAATATGACTCACTGTTGTTACATGTTATCCGTTCCCATTTGCCCGTAATGAACCGATAGCAAGAAAGTGCATCAAGGCTGTGCATAACAGAGTCAGGTGGAGATTCTAAGCAACACTTTTATTTAGAAATGCAGCCAAACATAAATGTTCACACATCATTTCTCATCTGTCACCACTGATGCTTCACTTTACTCCCCCTGTCCACCCATTCAACACCCCTCACTCATCTTTGGCTTATTGATGGCAATTACTCAGTGTGACTTATGGCAGATAAAGTGCCCTGCAGCTCATCTCGCCTTACATTTCCCCCCTATTTCTTCATGTAACTACTGTAGTACCAGAAGACTTTTAAGTTGCCCTGGGTTTTCGAGTAACATTATAGCTAAAGGTATCAACTCATTATCTTTATGGATTTTCATTTTAACTGAACTGGTACTGGTGAACTTATCAGAAGGCAGGTTCTATGTGTATGTATTTTGTGTGGACCTTTGTGCTTGGGATGCTCTATTAAGCACGAGGATCAAACCTGATGCAGAATTACTGGGAGTCATATTATCACTGGTCAAGCTGATGGTGCCGTCGCTCCTCACAGGCTGTCCGGGTGGTGTGTTGTGAATTTTTAACTAGAAAATGACAATTAGGGGCGACTACACCTTTGAAATGCAAAGGGAACATAAATGGGACTTAATAACCATGATGCTTCTTTCTTTTTTTTCCATGAGAACGTTGGTCTGAATTTTATCGAGGATTAAATTCATGCTCGCTGTGTGTCAATTCAATTTCGGAGACTGTTTGCTCATAGTCTTGATAGCCCTGAGGTCTGGTGTGACTTTGAAGTGGTTCTGTTCCATTTTTTTCTTGCATTTCTTTAAGCCTCAAGAAATTATAAAACAGCCATAGTTGGAGAGTGAAATTACTGGACTGTTGCATTCCCATTCATCATATTAAAGGAATGTAGTCATCCAGAAAAAAAAGAACGAATAAAGAACACAGGGGGATCGAGTGGAATAATCCTCTATCCCAGTTAAGCTTGAATCTTTTTTTTTTTCTTTAATTACATGTGAACCAGGTCACTTTTGACAGTCTGGTTAAAGCAAAAATGGCAATTGCCATGGTACAAAAGGCCTCATTTCTGGTTTTTGACCAAATACAAAATGTGTCTGGTATGTTTGGTTTAGTGGACACAAATAGGAACAAATGGTGAAGGGTTAGTGGTTTTACAGCCCTGTGCTTTGAACCAGACTATCAGAATGGAGAGGCAGCCGCCCTAAAACCCGAGGTGACAGATTCAGCAGGAAGTTTGAGCCACTTGGCCACCAGGATGTCCTGTGTGACTCGTCTTCAAAGCGGGTGCATAAGCTGCTTTGATATAGCTGGATTGCCCAACAAACTGCCCAACTGGTGTCCACTGAAAGGACACCAAAACAGTTTCAATAAGCTAAGCTGTAATTCATCAGAAGTCCCCGTGCCAAAATGTCGCCCAACTGCGACTCGAGCATGAACTTATATAAACATGAATAATGAATTCCTGCTTACTGAATAAATGCATTTCCAATCGTTGCATTTTGGTTAAAAAGTATCGGCTTTATGTTTTGAAAATCAGAATATGTAAATTTTTTTATCCCCCAGCATACAAGACTGCAAGCAAAATGGTTTGCATTTCAATGGCAAATCCACACTGAACCTCCACTCAGACATTTAAATCCAAAGTTGGAATTTCAATTAGAAAATTTTCATTTCAGGTTCCTTCATCTCCCCCCATCTTTTTGGCATCTTACTCTCTGATTGACACCCAGTCTTAGTGTCTGTGCTCTATTTAGTGAGCTGGATGTGCGCTTCCCTGACAACCGCATAAAGGAAGCAAAAGCTGTTTATTTTCAACATGCCATTGTTGTAAAAAGGTTTCACTTCCACATTACTGGGTAAGGCAGCTGCTGAGAGGAAAGCATGAGTGAATCTCAGTGCTGGGCCAAATGATGGTTACTATAAAGATATGTTTAGAAATAACATCACTATTGTAATGTTTAACTTTAACTGATGCATAAAGGAAATGTAGAGAAAAGCCATATCGTATGACACACTGCTTTTTCCCATAAGGCTTCATCAATATGTTGGGACAGGAGGCCCAGTAAAACACACAGTGTAACGTGCCAGGTCCACGCTTCCAATCACAGGTCACTGCCAACTTTTTTTCTTGACTCCAGAGAGCACTTCTTTACATAATGAAATGAGCCTTTTCAAAATTCTTTGCCAGCAAGGTACTTTTTGCATTTACATCAGTGCATTTACAATGGAAATTGTAATTTAATCACCCATGCATTATTTATCTGCATTTTTCTAGGGCAACATATTGTAGAGTCGCTGGAAGGAGATGAGGACAGAGAATGTGAGATAGAAAGATGCAGTCATGCTAATACGAGCAATTTCAGAAGAAGAAATAAAATCATAACGGCGACTCCACAATGTTTTGTTTTTGGTTTTTTTGGTCAAAGAAAGCTGATATTGTAAACCAGTTAGACATAAACTATAGTCTCTGCAGACCTTTCTCTTGTCTTTCCCCCAAAATGTAACCTTTTAACTGTGCAAAAGGCTGTAAAAGCTTGGTTGATCACACACCATCAATATACAGTATGTACACTGTCTAATCCAAGTGACTTCACTGATGCCACAATAACCTTTATATGCCAAAGGCTTAGAAAAACTCCTTTTGATGTTCAGTAGAAGGTTTATATTTATGGAAGTACAAGAGAAGAGCACAACCTTCCAACACTGTGGGACATACTGATCATGCAAACTGTGTAAAAAAGATCCAAGACTTCCACCCAGGAGAATATAGTTTATATACGGAGTCAGAAAATTATTTTTAGAAGCATTTAACTTTAGGATTCCCTCTAATATGGTTTGCCACAGGACATTTACTCTGCCAAGTTCTGATTGGTTGAAAAAGAAATCCACGAGAAATGGTGACATAAATAGATTTAAAGACAACTAAAGAAAATTACATTTCATTTCTGCAGGCTAAAGTTTTAAACAAACAGTCTAATGTTAGTCATTTACCATTACCACTCTCTAATATTAGCTTTATAGTTTTTCTGGTTGCCACTATAGATTTTCATATGTATCATCGGGACATCAAGGTGATCGTGGCCAAAATAACAAACGAGAAAGTTGCAGCGAGGTTGGGTTTGAGGACCGGGTTCAGGGAGGGGTGCCAGGTGGAGCTCAGCGAGGACACCTGCATAACTGAGACAGTGGAAGTGTAAACGTGTAGAGAAAAAGAAAGTGGTGTAACACACTCAACGTGTCTGCAGCGTGTGTTGGGGACCCAAACTGGAGACAAAGTGTCACAAAAACATTCCCAAAATGTAAAGAACAACTTAACACTCATCCGAAAGAAAATACAGGCCTCTCGCTTGTCTTCCTAACACAAACAGGCGAAAACATATTAATTAATGCGAAAAGATGGAGTGAATGTTCAGACTGGCTGCCTGGAAATCCCTGGAATTTAATGTAATGTAATGGATAATTGTATATACAGTATATAACGTCCAATACAGTATGTTGTATTAAGCCGTACTTATTTAGATGAGAGGATAGACTTGTAGAGTTGTCAGCTAATGCTAGTGCTAGCTCGTTGGGTTAGCAAGGCACAATCAAAATCAAAATGTATGCTGAGCAACACAAAACTATCGGTTTCTCATCTGTGCACTATTAATGCATAATTTCAAAACCTATTACCATTTACATTAAATTAAACTAACACACACTGACACACAAAGAAGGAATCTGCTAGAAAGCAAACCCTTCTGGAGCCACTTGAGGACCAGCAGCTTTTGTCTCTTCCTTGTGGGTTTTGTTGGTTTCAGCGGAGGTTTCTTACTTGACCTGAAAGACCAAGTGTGATCACACAAAGTCACTCGGTTGCTTTTGAATATCAAAATCAAATATCCTATTTAATAGGTTAGGCCAGACAACATTGTTATTTAAATAACACGACAAAGACCGAAGTGAGCATAAAGTCACCTTTGCAAAATGAGGGACACACTTTTACCGTCGCAGCCCTCTTCGCTTCGGAGGCACGTGCACAAGGCACAAATTTAATCAGGAAAACAAGTGTAGAGTGAAAGGGGGAGACTATTCTTAGGCTACAAAAATTTAATTTATTTTTCCTTTTACAGGGATGGGATCCCAAGCCTCTCTCCCGTACCCACACTCCTCCCCATGAGCACCTTTCAATTTGCCAGATTAGCACCACTATTGTACCTCTGGCATGTTCCAGAGACACACAACAGCACAGCCCCTAAAAAACACCAACGCTACCCCCTCTTCTCACCTCCGTTGCTCCGACCATCCCCCCCGTCTCCCCAATCTTATTAAACTAATTAAAGATGGGGTCGGGGGTGGCAGAAGAAACCAAATGAGATGGAACAATATTGGTGGAGGGGGAAAGAGTTAATCATGTTTAAGGTAAATTTAATACACCTCTACCAGATTCCTTTGCTCTCGGGCATCATGTGAGTGACAGAGAAGAGCTTGCTATTAAGAATGTGTTTGTTCAAACTGTAACTCCTGAAAAGGAGACCAAAAATATTCAGTTTCCATGGCAATATGGACTTAGTCAAGCTTCAAGAAGCATACCATATGAGTGTTTTAGACCGGACTTTTCCTCAAGCAAAGAAACTAGCAGAAGATACTGCAGGCTGCACAGATTTGATACAAAATCCTTTTTTTTCCACATTTTCATTTCTCAAACTTTAACTTGCAGTTGGCTGATGATTTTAAAATGTGTGAAACTCTTCAACAAATTCTTTTAATTCTCATCTCAAATGCTTCAAAAATCAAACGAGCACTTTGTCACCCATCATAATTGCAGCAAAATTAGTTGTTGCTTATTATATGGCACTGACTCTCATAATGAATTATTTTACACTGCGAGTGGTTTTAAATATTTCCTATGATAAATTTCATACCTGTATACCGGTTCAGAACTGAAAGGATCCACTACTCACAATCAGATGCTGTATTATTAGAATTAGCAAGCTGCACATATGTGGATCTTAGAAAAAGAATATTCATCACGAGATGCAGCAAACAAAGAGTTCTCCCATGCTGAAGGCTTCTCTGTGTATTTTATGCAAGCCAAATTATTTCTGCACTTCTGCTTGGCTGTTTGAAGCTTTATCATATTTCCATCATAAATAAATCATCAACATCTTGAATTAGGCTTACTTTGACAAGTCTATCAATCACAACACATACCATGGACTGCGAAGTGAAATTTATAATAAACATATGTGATTTAACTTTAATCTTCTCAGTCGTGATGTTTACAACAACACATAAACAGAGACCAGCAACTAAAATCCCCCTTTCCTGAAACGCACACCTCTTTGTAGGTTAGGATGTGGCCTTTTCCTTTCAGGAAGAAGCACTTAAGTGATGAGAGGCATTTTATGACAGTGCTAGTCAAGGAAATCCAGGTCACCTTCCTTTAGAAGACTCGTGTTTTTTTTCTTTTGTTTGTTTGTTTATTTCAGGTATTTTTTTTTTTAATTGGCAGCCTTCAGTTAAGAAATTCATGCTGTAATTTTGATGCTGTCTGGATTTCACCACACCAGCATTTTTCATCAGCCTTTGAAAACATCCCCATACCAGTGAAATTTCACACTAATTTCATTAAAATACTGTTGCTCATGTAGGTCTTAGCTGCACTGCAAATACGCAAACATGCAAAAAAGAAAAAAAGCTTAATGGACTTAATGCAAAGTGAAAAGGTAGAGATTGGCAAGCTAGCTTAATGCTGGTGAAATCTATTTGTCTTCCGACCACAGCGAAGCCTGTTTTAACCTATATCAGATCTGTCCGAACATTTTGAATCGACGGTCACAAAGTCTGAGCTGCGGCGGCGACTGACATCATTTATCTCTCCTACTAAAAAAAGAAAATACTGCTGGTTCCTTTTAAACACTACTAGAAGCCCAAAAAAACCTCAACAAGAATAAATACAAAACCTCACACCTTCCGGTGAGCTGCTGGCTGTAAGTGGGCTGAGGCTGCAGTTCATCTAACCTGAATTATAAACTTAGTCCCGGGACCGTTTTTTGCTAGGATGGTTACACATCCCTCATTCTTTAACACTGACTTTGAACAAACTTCCTCCAACACAGCACCTTAAAAGCAAATGTCACACCTTAGCCACACATCCCTCACCAGGCGTCAATCCGTGATTATAAAGTCTGGATCCTGTCTTTTCTTCATACACCCTGGAAAGCAGAACCACCTCCCTTGAAAGGTTAAGTAAGGCAGGACGTGACAGAGAGGGAAACAAGGAAGAGACGGAAGGATGAGCCCCTGTTGATGGGTGCTGGAGCGGCAGCCGAGAGAAGCCACGTTGTCAATAGGGTGTGAAATTCCTGCTTAGATGGGACCTCCGTCTGGTACATAGCTAAAGGGACAAAGAGGGGAGGAAACGCGTCAGCCTGTCTGCCCACACGGTTCCCCTGATCCTTTCCATCATGCCCACAGAGAGAGGACAGTTTATCTGTGGCCAGTGATGCCCAAACTATCTCCCCACTGACCTCTGTTGGCAACCCACAAGGAAGCTGCCATTAAGGCCAAAAAAGCCCTAGTTGAGGAGGCCCTGCTGAAAAGGTGTGTGGTCTGAGCTGTTAGAGACATAGTTATTATAAAATAATATCACCGCTTGGGACCAAAGGGCAGTAAATGAAGAAAATGCATCATGTAAATGTGAATTACAGTGCACAGAATTCCAAGAGTGTTTTGCCTCAGCGTATCACTGTTATTCCTAAGATGATGTAATGTGAAGAAATGCATCTTTTGATAGAAATAAAAAAAAAAAGTTGGGCATAATAGACTCGGCTGTCAACACAAATCCACAGCTGTCACCACAATATGGCTTCAAAGCACCCCTGAATACATTACATACTGTCACCCGATTACAAAGATATGACAATGTGGGCCTTTTAACAAGAAAGACCACTGGTGCTGGGATCGGTTTTTAACTCTCTGAGATGTGAATCACATAGACCGAAGAAAAACTTACCGCGGAACACCTTGAAACTTTCATTAGTAGAAGAAATGACACGGTTACATCCTATTATCAGGGACCTCGACCTTTATTGGACTGGGGTCGCACCACTCCACAATGTCTCACCTCAGACTCAGTGACACAATTCTCCAATAACAGCCCATTAATTAGTTGAGCACATTATACTGTTCAGAGGTGGGACAGTTCTTTGCCTGGAGCTGGCCACCCCGTCTCAGGCGGATAGACACATGCAAATCTGTTTGTTTCATCAAGTGTGAATTCAATTTGCAACGTTCCTTTTAATCTAGAGCACCTTTGCCCCCAGCGCATAGGAGACCACAAAGCTCCCGCTTGGTGAAGTTGTGATGAAAAAGAGGAAGAGGAAGGGCAAAAAGGAGAAACAGAGGAAGACATAAAGTGACAGTGAAAGGCAAAGGTGGGCCTTTGTTAGGTAGGCGAAGACCCTGTAACCTTGAGGAGTTTGTATGAGAAGTTGACAGGATTTCTTTCACGCCTCATCAGTACCCATGGGAAACACCTGAACATTCAAACAGAACAGCAGATAATGCCCAAGACAAAATGTCGAGTGATGACAGATAGTAGGAGATGGAGACGGGGGGGAAACAGAAAAGACTGACATTATCAGCATTTCTGGATCCGCGCACGGTGTTTATAGCCGGTTTTGTCGGGGTGTTTCTCATGCTTGTCTGTAGGATGTGTTCTGTTTCCCCAGTGGATGCAGCTGGTTGAGAAAACAGGGATTTGCTACAAAGGCAGAACATCACTTTTGTGGAGTGGGTAAAAGAGGGTATCACAGTCCCCTGTGAGAAGTTTTCCTGAAAGCATGAGAGGAGAAGTGTGCTTGATTTGTTCACTGGCACATGTAAGACACACACACACACACACACACACGCACACGCACACGCACACGCACACACACACACACACACACACACACACACACACACACACCAGATTCACTCCGTCCACCACCCTTTCCTTTTCAAATGTATCCAGTCGTGTAATCAGATGTTACTATCACCTTATACAGTATGTG